>JARHVA010004819.1:432500-455000 GCA_037957365.1 Torreya grandis | reverse complement strand
ATATATATATATATATATATATATATATATATATATATATATATATATATATATATATATATATCCAATACCCAAAACCAATCGTACACTCTAAGTTGATGGTATTAACTATAATGATATAGTTGGAAGATGTTTTTATCATATTGTGTTATTGACTAGACCAATACAATAAAAACTTCAAAACACACACTTAAAACTATATCAGGTAGACCAATATAGTACAATAAGGATAAATGCACAAAAAAAATAGTATTAGCTAGGATAATATTGTAAGATATAGGGAAGATTGAAAATATAAATAAGAAGTAGACAGAAAGGAAATACAAATGATACTCAGAGGAATTTAAACTAAATGGTGTAATAGGATAGAATAACAACATATATTTAAAAGTGCCATGATCCATTCCCTATACAACATTTATGGAATCCTCTGAGGTAAATTTATACATTAACAATTTACTACAACATAAAACATCAATAAATTGATAAATTTTAAAATATTAGGTGTATATATAGACTTCAATTAAGGAGTTTTTAAAGGTTTTCGTGATTTACATGTATCTCCAACACTTTTCCATCTAAATCTCTAAGAAAATATGTGTTCACACCAATTTTAATGTCTATTTCATAAGGTTTAGTCCATAAAGGCTCAAACTTTCCATGTCTTCCCTTCTGTTCATGTCTATTATCCCAAAGCAATACTAAATCTCCCAATTCAAAATTCTTTGTTTTCACCATTTTATCAAACAATTTCTTGATCTTTTCATTGAATTTTAAATGCTTTTTATGTGAAGCTCTTCTAATTTCATCCAATTCAATGATTATATTTTTACTTTCATCATAGGGATCTAATTCTTCATCATTCATCATCTACAAAATTTGAAAAGTGTATAGCTCCAAATTAGTAGGAAATGTAGCATTTCATACCATATATTAATTCAAATGAGCTCCTACCCTTTTAACTTTTTGTTAGTTATCCTATTTTATAATATAGAAAGCCTTAAATTTTCTCACCACATTCTCTTGTTTAATTCAAGAGTCATTTTCAAAATATTGATCAAATTTTTGTTACTAGATTCAGCTTGCCCATTCCCTTTGGGATAGTAATTTGATAAATAATCCAAATTAATGCCAAACTTATCATACATTTTTTTATAGTGTTCATCTCCAAAGCACAACATTTTTTTTTAAATTGTAAGGACCCTAGATATTTTCACAATATTATTCAACAAGAAATACATTACCACCTTGTGAGTTGAATTATTTTTTGGGATAGCCTTTACCCACGTAGTAAAATAATTAGAGGCCACCAAGATCGATTAATGACAAGCATTAGATTTTTCACTTACTTCCCCAACAAATTCAATGTCATCTTTCTAAAATATAACTTGTGTGATTAAAAGTATTAGAGAAAGAGCACTAGATTAGTTCTTTCTCCCAAAAAAACCAATGACAAAAGTCACATTTTATCAACATTCATTAAAATCAAATGCCATCAATAACTAGCTTTAATAATCTTATGAATTGTCACTTCTTCTACATAATGACCTCTACACACTCCCTTGTGAAATTCCTTGGTTAAATTTTATGATTCATCTTCATTAACACATCTCATGAGAAAACCTTCCAAGTTTTTCTAAGATAATCCCTTCTCAGTCAACACATACTTTGGGGGCAAAATCCTGAGAGCTCTTCATTGTGATGTATTTAGATTAGGGGGACAAACTAGATTTTTTAAATAATAAATTATTTTCCTATAAAAAATTGATTCACTTATCTCATCTTCATTTGAATGACCTAAAATTCTAAGATATTCACTTATGAAACATCACAATTTATTTTTCCATAAACTCATTAAATCATTGCATATTTATAATTTTATAGTATGCACTTCAATATCAAATTCCTACAATTTATTAACCCATCTACATATTTTTTTTGAAGTATCAAGTTGGGTTGAAATATATTTGACCATAGTGTGGGTAACAAAAAATTTCATCGTGTAATTCAAAATGTGTGATCTCAATGCCTTCAAAACTTTTATAAGTATAAACACTTTCTTATCCATAGTGGTGTATTTTAACTCAACATGCTACAATGATTTTATGTAGGATGCAATGTGTTGTTCATGTCCTTATAAATTTTTATGTTACAGAACAATATCCATCATATGAGGGGAAGTAAATAAAAATATATCAAATTCTTTTTATAATCTATTCCTACCAATTCATGGTGTTTCTTGAGATATTATTTGATATTTACGAATGACTAGTCAGCTTCAATAGTCCAATCAATAGTCTAGTGTTTATTCAACATATTCAGATTTGGAAGTGTCATCAATGAAAAGCTTTATACAAAATGTCCAACTAAATTAATGTTCCCAAAAAATTATTAAATTTAATTTTTGGATCATGGAATAGGTATGCCATCTATGGTTTTTTCTCTATTTGAATCAATTATTACTCATTTCAAAATTATGTGTCACAATAACATCCCTTTTCAGTACAAAAATTATGTTTGTTTTAGATAGAGAGATATCTTATATTCCTTTCACTTCCAAAATACTATTTCAAGATGACCCAAAGATCTAATATCTTCTTTGAAAACATGGTAATATTGTATTTATAAACCACCATTATCCCATGACTTAACATTATAAATGCATAATCCATTTTTATAAATGTTTCCATAGAATTCATGAGTTAAAATGGAATCCTTGCATAAACATATGACCCCAAAGGTGTTTTGAAAATTGTTTAATATCTCTCTCATTCCTTAAAAACAACATGGTTATAGCTATATAATCCATAAAAACATGGTAATATCATCTTAATAAACCACCATTATCTCATTATTCAATTTTATAAATGCATAATCCATTTTTAGTAATGTTTCCATAGAATTCATGAGTCAAAATAGCATATTTGGATGCACATATGACCCCCAATTTGTTTTGAACATTTTTTTATATCTCTCTCATTCCTTAAAAACAACATGGTTATAGCTACAAAATCCATCGAACATTAACATTAGTTCAGATCTAATCACCTTTTACATAAAATAGTCCATGTTTAGAAATGGATAAGATTTCAAGAATAATAATATGTCCCACTTTTTAGCATAAGGTCATATACACTCCAAATATCCCCTAAAAATATCTCAAGTTTAGGTCATTGATATTAATCAAACATATGTGTTTTAGATTATATATACAAAGATGTTGTGCATATACAATTTTTTAAAAAAAATAAAAATAATTAAGTATTTTTTAGGATTTATTGCTTAATTTTTAATTTTTTTTGCTTAGTGGGACATAATATTATTCTTTGACCCATAATTGTCCTTTAGATACATGTTATTTAAATTATTGAAATCCACACATTGCCTAACATCACCATTAGTTTTAATAATTGGGATAATGTTTTCAACCCAAGAAGAAAATATGACAAGCTTAATAATTTAACCATCCTTCGATGTTTTCAATTCACACTCCATATTTATTTCCAAAGTTGGGTTAATGGGTTTTTTTTTCTTAAAAGTTTTTATGTTGGGATGAAAAGGAATATAATGTTGGAATGCATCTTATTTGTGTGTCATCAACTCATCATATGACTAAGCAAGGCAATCCCTATAATTCCTTAAGATCATTATAAATTTATTAGTCTCATCTTATTTTAAACACTTACCAATAAAGACTAGCTTGGGCATAGTGAGTGTCCCCAAATTCAAATCTATAACATCTTTTAGAACTAGAGTAGTTTAGTGTTTAATTATGTTTGCATTGTCAAATGGTTTCTCGAGTGTGATCAGACCTCTTGGAATTGTGTTGGTATTTAATTGGATTATTTATTTCCCACATAGAACTTGTTTTCCTTCATGTTATTCAACATAGGGTTCAAGATGAATCAATGGGTCTTCAAAATGAACTATAGATTACAAAAATATGAGAATTTGATTATCATATTAGAAATCCTACCAATGATTAATGTTGTTAGTTACCAAGGATCTATTTAAAACTTATACAACATATATGAATAAGAGTGAAACCACATCATTTTGGTAATGTAATGCATATACAACTAACTGGTTAACAATAGAATTGAGGGACATATTAGTGTAGATTATATTAAATGAATTAAAAGTATCTAGTGAAACCCAAATAATATTCTTGTAGTGTTTGAGTCTTTCCTTCTTAGATTCATATATTTTTATCACCTATTTCACAACTAATTTTGAATCACCCTTCACAATGAGACTCTTAATACCAAATTTTAATTCTATATTGATATTAATCAAAAAATTCACATATTCCACTACATTAGTAATGTACTCAAATTCTAATCTATATGCATATTTAAGGGATGAAAATTGTGAAAAACACAATATAACACCTACCACTACCCATTATCTTGAGAAATATCCATAAAAAAACATAATATAAAGATCACATAGCTAAACATTAATAATCTGGAGGAAAAAATTGGGATCAATATGATTTTTAATAAAATTATTATTCCCCACACAATTTACTATATCCATGTATATATACATCACTTCATTTAATATACTTTATGGCTCTTCAATCAAGTTCATAATTTTTTATCCCATGTAATTTTATCTGCACTTCATATATCAGGATGGTAGTATATGAGATATCCATTTGTATAATACCTCAAAATGAAGCAACCCATTTTCATGAAAATAACATCCCCTATTTAAGAGGAAAGACCCCAAATTCCACATCCATATTAAGAAATTTTTAAGGATAAGTAGTGATTTGAACCAATAGATCTCTAGTATAACCAAGCACTAGCGCCTCACGTGAATCCATGGCTTAACATTTTTCATATGATCTAAAAATTTTCACATTGAGTTCATTCATCATAGCTAGAGTCATAATGTTGCATAAAAATCTATTTTACAACATGTAAATATGTAACAACCATCCATTTATAAGTAATTTATCATAAAATTACTCTAAATCAAGATGCATTTCCACCAATGACATCCCAAAATATATTTCAAGCACTTATTATTCAAATTCATCCATGTCATTAATGTCCATAATAGGTTTGGGTGAAGTAATAGACTTTTTAACACCAATATATGAAAAATATTTATCCTTATGCTCAATAATTCTCAACATTTCAATCATACCTAATCAATGATATTTTTTTGACTTGAAATCATTGACTTGATATTAAAGCTTTATAACATACATTATACTTGGGCATAGGAGTGGTTGGAGTAAAAGTGAGAACATTCAAATCAAGGATACAAAAGACCAAAGCTTAATCTAATGACTATCATATATAAAACATTTTTATTTGAGACACTATGTGTATTTTCAATTCTTTGCCTCTTATTTTCAACTAGAATTTTGGAAGTGGAAAAGTATTTGAAAATAATTGTGAAGAGAGGTATTTTAATTTTAAACTTTTACACAAATTTTATAGTCATATATAGCTATGTTTTTACTTTTATTTTTTGAAAAACATAAGGATTTTTTTTTGCATCATTATTTTTAATAATAGTTGTACATTTGGCAGCTTTACCTTTCACATTTTATTTTAGCTTTTATTTCATATATATCACATTATAATCATTTTTACACTTGAGACTTAGAAACATTTTCAAGAACTTGGATTTATCCATCATATGGTATCTTACTGTCATATTTTTTTAATCATTTTAATCCAAAGATTCTCAAAATCATAGACATGCATCTCATAGGTTGGCACTATATTAACGTAATCTTCACTAAACTCAAACATGTGAAAAAAATCATGATTTTCATCATCACAATTATCATAAGCCATAAATATAGTGATAGTATAAGAAAGATGTGGTATAAAAAACTTATCAAACTATTTATATGTGCCCATCTCAATAATCTCATTAACCTTAGCTAAAAGTGGATAAGATATGTCCATCTTAGCATTCTTGTGATCAGACCTACTTTTTGGTTAAATGGTATTTTTCTCTTATCATTTTATGTATTGTGTGTTGGTCCCCTTTTTTGATTGTGTGACACTCATGAACATGTTTCTTATTTTAGTGGATCAAGTATTTCTCATTATGGGCCACTGTATAATATAAATCCTTGAAAGTTCCCATGAATTTGTCTAATTTTTTATCCATGCTCAATGATCTACTTGTTAGATGATTATCGAGGGTCAATGATTTTACTTCACATATTTTTAAGGATTTCCCATGGCTTTAATATTATTCTAATATTAATATCCATTACATAAGCAATTCTCAAATTAGTTGGACCTCTATCTATGAGATATAAGCTCATTTTGTCATCAAATATATCATAAAACTTGATGAAACATGCATCTTCATTTAGCCTCAAAATGTATGGTACTCTATTTTTATTGAACCTTTTATTATCACCTTTAGTATAAAACTCATAAATCACTTATAGTTCATAATTTCAATTTTAAATTCTTTGAAATGCATAGATCTCTAATAAATAGCATTTGAACTATGTGAACTCTACAAGAAATTATGAGGGAGTGGGAAAATAAGTGTTCAAAATTACATTCTATTATCACAACCATGTATGTTATCTTCAAGATAATTTAACTAATTACTCAAGTGACCTTATCATGCTTGTTATGTGTATTGCAAACATTTCATATTACCAAATATTCATTTATTTTTCAATCACCAAAAATGGTGTCAATCTATTGAATCATTTATGTGTTCCATTTTCACCATGAGTTACTACAGAGTCACAAACTTATATTTTCAACATGTCCCTAGGTTTGTAATAATTGTATTTAAACTTTATATTACAATGTAGACAATAATGACATCTTTTTAATGAGACAATTTTTGCTTCAACAAGACATGTATAATTCAAGTTATGGAAAAAACATTATTTACCTATAATAGTAGCCTTGGGTATCCTCTGTGAATAAACGATATGGATACACATGTCAAATATATTATTTATCCAATGGTAAGTATCCATTTTCCACATGAAAACATCCTACAGACTTGGGTTCATTGATTTTTTAGTGTTAGATTTATTTATTTTTATATTGTGCCCAATCAAATCATGATACATGGTTACTTTGAGAGTTAAAAAATTTAGGGTCTATGTTTTTTTTTAATGTGAGGTTGTGTTAAATTTCAATTTTATATCTTCATAAGCCTACTTACCTTTTCTATTTCAATCAACAATGACTATGTGTTGTAAATTCACCCCTTGTGACCTTCACATTTTATGACTTTATCTTTCTCATAACCCATTTTTATACTTTTATAATATGTCATGTGGCATCATTTCCACTAATTTTTGACCTATATTGAAGGGAAAATTAGCATACTAATATTTCTTCATGCTCATAGATTCCATTCTTGTTCATTGTGTCTTTAGGAAATATGTGTTACCTATTTTTTGAACTCTAAGTGGCACATGGTATAATCACATAGGTCATGAGCTTATATAGATTATTGAAGGTTTTAATCCCATAAAAATCAATTGACCATTCATGGGGAATCATGGACATACATGTGGCATCATCATTAGTTTCTTGGTTCATGGGATGATGGTTTGATAGACATCAAATTTATCTTCATTTTTATGGGTTGATGTCATCTATGGAGTTACTCAAAGTTACCCTGATCACTACATATCCCATAACCAATAAAAATAGGACACATGGATTTTTTTGGAAACATGGTCATGGGCTCCATAGACTAATCGTTTTTATTTAATTTTTACTATGTGCTTTTGATCATGTCATGTGGTGACTATTAATTAGCAAGATGCTCATGGGGTTATAGACTATGTCTTAACCTTAGTATGGATCATGTAGACTCTTTATACTCCTCATTATACATTAATGTCACATTGAAATCTATAACCAAAATAAGCACTAAGTCCCCATTAATTTATGAACTTTGGCATGAATTGAATACCTCTTTGGTATAATACTTTCATATTGATTGACTATGATGTGACCACTAGTCATAAGTAATTTTATCCATATAAGATATATTGAAAACATGGATAGACCTTTAGAAATTTTTAACCCATACTATAAAAGAAATAAGGTGGTCACACAACTATAATTTATTAGGACCAAATGAATATAACCTTAGGAATGTATTAGGGTATCCAAAAGGTCACAATAACTATGAATGTGGTACATGGATTATAAAATTATGAATTAAATTTCAAAAATAGCCATATTCATTTGATATAAACTTTGGAACTTAGGGAATGAGCATTATAAGGGACCATGGATGGGTAAGTTCACAAAATTGGGGGACAAAAAAGGGCCTACCCATCAACATGATTTTTCTAAAATTTCATAAATTTGAAATTCTGTAGATAATTTGAGATGGCTACACTCAAAATTTGAAGATGGTAAAAAACATGAATTGTATTATTTCGAGTCTAGTTTCCAAAAAACTATTTTTTTTGAAAAATGGTTAAGTAAAATAGGTCAAACATCTAAAATTTTAATAGGAACTCCTTTTTTTTAAAGAAAACATAGTAGATAGATGGTTGTGCAACCCACTATTTGCATCATTAAATATTGTATGAAACCCTTTGGTAAATATTTAAATAAGATCTTCTAGTGTTATATATATATATATATATATATATATATATATATATATATATATATATATATAAGGTGGGCCACACGACTGGCTATCCATTTTTTGTCAATTTTTAGGATCCACTAATTGCAAAATTAAAAATAAAAATTCATCAATATATATATATATATATATATATATATATATATATATATATATATATATATATATGAATTTTTAATTTTAATTTTGCAATTAGTGGATCCTAAAAACTGAAAAAAATGGATAGCCAGCCGTGTGGCCCACCCTAACTACCACAAAAATATTAAAATTGATTTTTTTTTGAATGTGTTTAGAATTAAGCCTAGTTTGTTACCATATAATTTGTTTTGCACTTAGATAAATGAAAAACAAATTAGATAAACATGAATAGACATGTATAGGCTGGGCATATAGTGGCCTAAAAAAGGTGTTGTTAGAAATAAATATAGTTTTAACCCTTAAAATAGCACAAAAATTATAAAAATCATATATTTAGAAATAAGATAACATACTCGTCATAATGGTAATAATTTTTTATGTTGAAATCCATAATGTATTTAGTGATTAAAGTTGAAATTTGTTGGTTCTCAAAAATCTTGGTCTCATTTGTAGATGCATAATCAAAGCCTTTGGCTTAAAAATCCAATCCATTTCCTAGCCTAAAGGCTTAATTTTAAATTCAAATTCAAATAATGTGTACAAATTATGTAATGCATACATTTTGTATAATATACTATACAACATGTACACATTATATAATGTGTACATGTTATGATGAAAAGCTTATCTTTAATAATCTAAATGTTAAGTAAAAGTTTACATTTATATTGTTACATTTATTTTCTTATACTTTAAATTTATTTTAGTAAATATAATAAAGTAGGGTCACTTACCATTTGATAGAGTTGGTCTCACAACTTCAGCCCTTACAATGTGGAAAATAGTTTTTCAAAATCCAATTAGGTCAATACTTAGGCATTTTCAAGGTCTAATTATTAAACCTAGGTATTTTATGACATATATTTTATAATTGATATCCATTTTTGGTAAACATATAGTCATTTTTTAGTTTTATGTGCCTTCCAAATTGATTCCTAGAATTTTAAAGAGTCTTAGGTTTGTCAAAAAGTTTTCACACCACTCACTTTGAAATTGATGCAAAGTAGTGTGATTTGGGCAACATAGGTCACATTGATGACCTACACACATCAAACAACCACTTTGTGCTAATTTTCAATTATTCATCATCCCTCCCTCATCTTTGATCACTTCCTACTCATCCTTCATCACCCCTAATCACTTTATCATCATTATTAATTGTCTATAATCACTCCCTCATTGACCCTCATTATCCTAAGTCATCTTTAATCACACCCTCATGATCCCTGATGACTCCCTCATTAACCCTCAGTATGCCTCACCATCCCTAATCACTCACTCCTTATCCTTCATCTTCCCTCATCACTCCATAATTTAACCTCACCATCCCTCATCATCTTCAATCACTCCATCATCATCACTAATCACTCCCTCATTAGCTTTCACCATCCCTCATTTTCCATAATCACTCTCTCATTGGCTTTCACCATCCCTAATAACCACTTCATCATCCCTAATCACTCAAACCTCATCCCTTATCATCCCTAATCACTCCCTTATTGAAAATCACCACTCTTCATCATTTATAATCACTCCCTCATCATCCCTAATCACTCCTTCATTTCCCCTCACCATCCCTCATGATGCAAAGCCCTATTACATACTTTGGTTATCTAAGCTCTTTGCCAATATCCACCTAGCTTTCACTTTGTCTTTTTCTTGTTTGATGTATATTTTTGGACCCTCAATACATTTAAAATTCACATATGAATTATTATTTTCATTTATTCTCCACCATGTTTTGGATGGTCTCACTAAACTCTTCATTCTATTTTTCTTTCTCAACACATTCAATCTCTCTTGCTTTGAGACTATCCCCCTTACTAGTCTTTATGCTTTATAACAGCTTGGATCAAATCTTGTCTCTGGTTCCTTAAGATTTAATAGGGATTTAAAAAAATTCTTTCCACTCCTTTGATTTCTATCTAACTTCTTATCAAGCCTACTTAACTTGTCATCACAATCCTCATATCATACACTACCTCTTACTCTATCATAAACTCATTTTGTAGCCTTTTTTGGGCTAATTTCCTTGGTATGATCTTATATAGACTCAAATAATCAAATAAACCTAATTTATGATACCCTCTAATGTATCCTATCTCTTCAAAAAGTTCCAAGATTTGGTTCAACTATTTGATAACTTCTTTTGGCTATTTGTACTCTTGAATTAGGTCTTTAGGTTTCCTTCTACCCTCTCTACCACACAGTCCTGCCCCATCCATAATTATTCATACTTACACAACTTTAAAAAACTATATTATATTTTTGCATGTTTAACTCAAACTTTTGACCACATTTCATGAATTATTTATGGTTATAACTCCTAAAAACTCACTTTAAAATTAGAAACCCTAATATAAGGTTTGGACTAGTTTTACAGACTTGAGAAGGGTCAAAAAGAGATTTCAATCTTCCAAAGGAATTTAAAATAACTTTGAATATTGGATTAGGTATTATTTTACCCTACACACATTTTAAAAGTGTTATATTTATCTTTTTAAGCTACAATAGATTAACTTAACCAAATTTGAATAAACTATGTACTTAGTCATAGGTCTGCAATAATTCGAGAAGATGTTATTTGTTTTGATTCATTCCAAAAATGGTTATAAATCAAAATTAAGGTTTAAAATCCTCTAAAAAATGTTTAAAAACTTTTAAAAATAAATGCTTTCCATCTATAACACTCAATTTTTTAATTTCCATGAGATACGACTTTGACTATGTTAAGTTTCTTGATGACTGCAAGACTATGTTAGTTTTCTTTTTTCTCATCCAAATATATAAAAGATACTTGAAACTATATAATACTTCATGATCATATTATAATCAACTCACCAACATATACATTTTAATATTCACTCCAATAAATGCATACACCTTCTCACACAGATGTATACTTAGAATTTTTGCTCACAAAAGATAGGGTTGTGTTGTTCAAAACAAAATGACCTTAGCAGAATAATAACATAAAATGTTTAAATAATATTAAGGAATTGCTATGTCAAGTTACTAATTACTCATACATTCCAAAAGCCCACTAGATAGAATCTCCTCTTCCACAAGACTCTAACCTTCACTCAGATTTCAAGGCATAATTTATAAAAGCACATGGTATATAGTTTGTAATTTAAACATTCAAAATATTTGAAAATTAAATTAAAAATGATATAATAACCATCAAATTAAATGTATTTTCAACTTACCACTCACACAAAGATCAAAAATAACTTCTACTAATTTCATGTTTCATGATCATGCATATTGTTAACTATATTTGTACATACTCAAGAAGATGCAGGGTTTGTTTGCTTTCTTGTCTAAAAATAATCAAAACTTATATTTATTAACTTGTTTGGGGCTCTTTACATTCATCCTTTAGAATACTACCCCATCCAACTCTCTTGACTTTGACTTTGAATAAAAAACAAGACTCTTATTACCAAATAACCATCAAATAAATTCTAACTTATTTTGTATGTTGAGAGTGTCCTCAACTAACTCAAATACTAATATATTTCTCAAATATGAGTTTAGGTATATGTGTTGTAACATCTTAAAATCCTTACTAAAGACTAAACATACCAAATTCAACATTAGAATTCTTGAAACAAGATTGAAGTCTCTATGAAAGTTCAAAAATTTAGATGAAAGATTTACTAGGAAAGTCCACTACAATTCTAATTCAAAATTGACACGAAATATAAAATTAGAAAGACTTCTACATACTTCTTATGACCTTGACCACCTTCTAAAGACTCAAAACATGTAAACTAGATCTCACTATTTACATTGAGCAGTGATGCTCCTGCATCACCTCATCATCCCTAATCATTGATTCATCATACCTCATTGATGCAGAGGTTATAATCACTTTCATAATAAATCTCACTCTTTTTCTTGTTCACTAGTCATTCTTAGGAATCAGGTTGTAGTTTCATATATACACTAATGTTTATTGGACTCAATGTTTGTTTAAATGGTTCCTAATATCTTCTTTATGATATTCATGATCTCAATAGATATCTTAAACCATTTTAAGTAAATTTTGAAATCATATTTCTACTTCACACATAATTCAACACACATTCAAAAATAGGGATACTAGCCTTTCTAAACAAAATCACCTTGTCCCGAGTTTAAGATTATGTAGTCCCTGAGAGCATTTAGAATTCTCACACATGCTTCCACCACATTTCAAACCTTTGTAAATTTTTATTCTGGTCAGTACTAGTTTATTACACATTTTCTAATTATTCATCACTCCCTTCAACTCATCTATTGACCTTTTCTAAAGCTTTCTACATCTTCCCTATGTAAGTTTTTAGGTCTATCACTGCTCAAAAATCTACAATTTTATCTTAAACACATTTAATATGACTCTAGATTGTTTCAAGACCTTACTAAGGTTTTTTATACACCATGTAAGCTTCCTCAACCATTATTCTTGGAAGTGACAATTGTATTCATTCAATGCATTATTTTTATAGAATTTTGCAGGTCCTTATTAACATTGTGTAATTTGGTTATAATATGTAGACCCAAGAATATTGAAATTGAATCATCATACCTCTTATTCAGTTTAGAGTGGTTGTAGGCATTCAATTAGGATTGAAACATTGCTATACATCATATGCAAGTATCAAATTTTACTATGAAATGATTTGTCAATTATCTCTTCAACATTTGGATGGCTTGTACACTCAAATATAAATTTGCACTAACCAGTGAGGAGGTCTTTGACTTATTACATTATAAATGGAGTTATAAATCTATCTATGGGTATAAATGTCTCTACATAATGCTTTTCTACTTACTCAATCAATCCTTACTCTGTACATCTCCTCAAATCAATATTTTTAACAACATTTTTATTTGATTATGCACACAAATACCATTATAAGATTTTTGAACAATATCATAAATAAATTATGTCTAAACAAATAGAAATATTAGAAGATTATTTTAAAAAAAAGGGAAACAAGGAATTAAAATTCCTTCATGCATCTCATTTCATTTCAAAACTCTTCACATATAGGTTACATTATGCCTCTTTCTAACTCAAAAAATAGAGTACGCAAAGTTTATGATAATTTCCTTCTCCAAAGATTTTAAAAACCAAAATAAGCAAAACATTGAACTTCAAGCATATAAAGATTATAATAAATTTAATGTATTATTTATCTTACTTATTTTATCATTATTTTATAACCATATTTTAATGAAGACATTTAGGTTATAGGTTCTATAAACTGATCCATTTGGCTAAGTCCACTTTCTTGCACATATGTATGAATTACAGGGTCTACAACTTATATCAAGAAAAAGAATAATTTTTATTTAATTTTTAGGTTTTAATACATTTTATATTTTTAATCCAAACCCATTCCTTCTCTCTTCTTAATTTAAGAATAACTTGTTATACCCAAAACTAATATTTATTCACAAACTCATAAACCTACCTTCACTAACTACTAACTACTCTTATACATTGATAATGATAACTACCTTGAAATCCTAAAAAGACAACCCTAAAACCCATTTAAGACCCTTAATACATAATTTCCTAACATATTGACCTTCCACAACCTCACAAAACTTTAGAAACAATAAAAACTTTTTCAATATTTAAATTGGCCATTTAGGTAGGAAAATGCCTAATGGGTCCAAACTCAAATTTGACCAAGAAATATCATCAAAATTTGATTTATATAGACTCTTAAATACCATAACAACCTACTAAGACTCAAAACATGAAATTTGATGAGTATTTACAAAGGGGGTAGTGATGCCCCTACATCATACTACCGAGGAGCAAATGTAAACTTTCCCTGAAAGTTATAAGTGCTTGATATTTGATTTTATTTGTAGAATATCTTGTATAATAGCATCTCCTTTTGGATCCCAAGGTCTAGTTGAGACATGTAGACCTTTGTGGTGCTTGCCTATAGTGTCTCCTTGTTTCTTTTTTCTCTTTCTCTTTCTTTTGCATATTAATCTTGAACCCGATCATCTTCAACACTTGCTTCTCATCCTAAAACCTATATACACATGAAACACATGAGCTAATTAAATCAATCTCATATTCATCTTCTTTTCAACTACTCTTTTTCTCATGTTTTCTTCTCTTGTTCATGTTTATTTCTATTACTTGTTTCCTCTTCTCTCTTTCAAACCTCTACAATCTCTTTATCCTCTTCTTACTATTTTACTTTATCAATGACTTCCCTTTCCATCCTATCTAACAACTCTCTCAAAACCAAATATTTACATGCTTAATATCAAATATAACTAACTTTATACCTTTTCTAACGGTCACTAGTAACTAAGTTAGGATCTTGAAAGAAATTCAAGGGTTAATATTCCATACAAGTGAAAATTATGAACCAAGTTTAGACATATAATATCCAAAATAAGTCACATCAAACTTGACACTTTAATTTTCATTTTGATCACTTTTACAACTATTGATTTGGACAAAAATATTCAAAAATTCAAACTCACTAGTTCTGGTGAGAAATTCCTTATGGACTAAAATTTAAATTCTACAAAAATGTAACCTCCTAACTAGAACAAACACCTCCTAAATGACTTGTAAGAACTATATAAACCAAAATTAAAGGCCTTTTGGATATTCCCCTACATCTCTCATCATCTCTAATCACTCATTCCTCATCCCTCATCTCCCTTAATCACTCTGTCATTAATACTTACCATCACTCATCATCCCTAATCACCCCCTAATTGACCCTCACCATCGTCAACCATCCCTATGGACTTCCTAATCATCTCTACTTAATTCCTTCTCATCCCTCCTCATTTTTAATCTCTCCATCCAATACCTTGATGGTGATATTTTGTTGGGGTTTAACAATCTTAAGAGCTACAAGTGGAGAGTTGAGTGCTAGCATAAAATATAATTCATAGTGATCAAAATGATGTGGAGGTAAATTTGAAACATAAATATTTAACACCTATGAAAAAATATATGCCTATTATAAATGATGTAATTCATAATTGTTTCATCCACCATAAAAAGAGATGCAAGTAAAACCACCATAGCACCAAAAATGGGTAGGAAATACATGAAGATCACCAAGCTATGTTATTTCCTAAAACCAATCAATTTATTTCCATATGAGGATATTTTATGATCTAAATAATTACATGTAAGTCCTTCTATTTGTATGACTATGTATTGATTCATCATACTAGAGAGTGGAAAATAATTTTCAATTGATTAGAACAAGTATACCAAGATTAGAAAGTGATGCTTAATTCATAACTTCAATATTCAATCCAATAAAGAGTATCACACTATGATCTCTCTACTTTCACATCTCGAGAAGTGGGTACAAGTTATCTAACACTATAAAAAGGTAAGTAGATAATAGATTATGAACCCAATGATATGATCGGTACTAAAAATATCTTTACTTCCCCCAACAAGAAATTATATGAATTAAAAATATTTTTTAATTAAAAAAATGAGATCAATGGTGAGTCAATACACTTCATCATTTCCAATAGAATTCATAAGAATTTAATTTCTCCTAAATCATATTTTCAAAAATTTAACTTGAAATTTATACATCATCCATAAGCATATGCTAGTGTATGGTCTATGTGGGCCTTGAGAAATGGATCACCTAGTAGTGTCACTTGGTGTACAAAATCAAACTTTTTAAATATGCAATCCTTTGTGGCATCTCACCATTAGAGATGTGTGATGTTTTACATATGGTCAACCATTTATTTACCATTGACATGTAGTCTATGAATTACATCCTTGAAATGTTGTGATAGATTGTCATGATCTAGAATACCATATATCATAGTTAGTTCATAATATTTTAGTCATTAATGCCAAGAAGTGCAAGAATATTTTTAGTTATAGTAAGAATAATGCTCTTAATGGTAGGAATTAAATGTAATTGCATCCTTATGTCAACATATCATAGTGTGGTTTATCCAATAATAACAAAGATAAAAAAATTAAACCACAAACTAGATGAATACAAGGATATCTTTTTGTCACGTAAATAAATTCCTACATATTATACACTAAATAATAGTATTGATTTTATTCCTTAACTACCTCTACCTCAAACCTTTTTTATACAAAATATCATATCTAAATAATGAATTGATAAAGTGGTAGATCCATGAAATCATGGATAATGGACACATCATGCCCAAATCATTGCCTTGTACAAGCCCAATTGTGTTTGTGCCAAAGTTGTGAATCAATTAAAAATATTAATAATATTAAAGTGAATAACTATTATCCTCATTTAAATATTAATGCATTTTTCTCTCATATCCATGGTGTATAAGTCTTTTCTAAAATTGATCTTAAGTTAGTGTATCCTCATATTTATGTTAAAACTCTAGACATTTGGAATACAGTCTCAAAAATAAAGGAAGGATTGATTGACTAGTTGGTTATGCCTTTTAGGTTAACTCATATAATTAATTCATTCATTTCAAGATGTTGAATGACATCCTTAGGCCCTTTAACTATGTCATTTTTTTAATCTACCTTGATAACATCTTAATCTTTAGAAAACATGGGATGAACATTTGCACCATGCTGAACTAGTGTTTCACATTTTTTAGAAACATATTTTTGTGATGACATGAATATATATTCATTTTTCATGTAAAATATAAAATATTTGGGACACATTACACACACAAGGAGTGCATGTGTGAACCTAACCAATATTTAAGTCATATAGGAATGGAAAACACTAAATAACTTTACATCTGATTCAAATATTTTTAGAATTAGAAAATTATACAAGATATTTGTGCTTATTTTTTATCTTTTGAACCAAACTACTAAAGGTGAAACCAAATAAAGTTTCATTTAGTTAGTTTCACAACAAAGATAATTTGGTGAACTCAAATTTAGAATCTATTTTATGTTATTACTTATCTTACTTGACTATAAATTTGGAATATCATCCAATTCATTCAGTAATAAAATTGACTGTCACAAATGGGTATTGACAACATAACTCCTAGAAAAGATTTAATTTATATTATAATGGATTATACAACATATTATTGGAATCAAAGATATCATTAGAGTATATACTTATGAAATATGATGAGGGAGTGATTAGGGATGGTAAGGGATGGTGAGGGTCAATGATGGAATGATGAGGGATGGTGAGGGTTAATAAAGGAGGGATTAATAATGATGAGGGATGAATAAAGAATGATTAGGGATTATGAGGGATGATGATGGAATGATTAGGTATGATAAGGGATAATGATTATCAATGAATTATTGATTAAGGATGATAAGATCAAGTAATTAGAGATGATGAGAGATAATGAAGGTCAATGCAGGAGTGATTAGGGATGAGGAGGGATGAGGAGGGAGTGAATAGGGATGAGGAATATATTAGGTATGATGAGGGATGATGAAAGAGTGATTAATGATAATGAAGAAATATGAGGGAGTATTTAGGGATGATGAGGGATAGTGATGATCAATGGAAGAGTGATTATGGATGATAAGGGTGTGATTAGAGATGACTAAGGATATTGAGGGTCAATGAGGAGTGATTAGGGACAATGAGGACTGATGAGAGAGTAATTAGGGGTAATTCAGGATTATTAGCAAATGATCAAGGATGAGGAAGGGATGATGAACAATTAAAATTAACAAAAAATGGTCATTTGATGTGTGTAGGTCATCAATGTGACCTATGCCACCCTAATCACACCACTTTGCATCAATTTCAAAGTGAGTGGTTTGACAAATTTAATTATTTCAAACCTAAGAGTCTTATAAATTCTAAGAATCAATCAAGAAGGCAAAAAAACCTAAAAAAGACTATATATTTACCAAAAATGGATATCAATTGTAAAATTTATATCCTAAAATCCCCAGGTTTAATACTTAGACCCTGAAAATGCCTACGTACTAACCTAGTTAGATTTTGAGAAACTATTTTACACATCGTAAGGCATGCAAATATAAAACCAACTCTATCAGATTCTAAGTGACCCTAATTTATTATATTTACTAAAATAAATCTAAAGTATATGTTTACATTTATATTGTTACATTTATTTTCTTATACTTAACATTTAGAGTAGTAAATATAAGCTTTTGGCCAAATTTGCCTTCATGTGCAACTCCCACATGCTTTTGGAGATGGGTTTAGTCTTATTACATAACAACATGCAAGCATTACATAGTGCATGCAAATTGTCTAATATATTATATAATGCATACGCTTTATTATTTTAATAATAACGTGTATGTGTTATTGTTTTAATAATAACACATACGCATTACGGCTTGGTATTTATTGAGCCATAATTTAAATAATTTGATGAATTAAATTAAATAACATTATCACATTATTTATTAACATGATCGTGTTACCTAAAATGTCTATGAAATTATCCCCCAACTTTGTGTACTTACCCAGATATTCAATTGTGAAAAGTGTGAGCTTAATTTATAAATGTGACCATTTAAATGCACTTGGGCTTAAATGAATCACAATATAAAATGGACTTGAGATGGAGCATTGACCATAAGAGTGAACCAATACAAGGATTTTGACTTAAGGATATAGTGAACCAAGAAGTAAGGACCACACTAGTGAGACCATAGTCATAAAATTAAAATTTTAGGGAACCCCATAGGATTAACTAAAACACCTATAGAAACTCTATATATCTATATATATTTTCCTCATATGGATATTAAAATGTCCTGGAACATTATGGGCTCCAACATAATACATGTATTAGCTGATCAAATAAATGAGAGTCATTGAGGAATCCCATGTGTCAAGTAACATGAAGAAACATGCATATTATAATTAAAAGACACATGTTGTGTCAAAAATATAAAAATAATTTTTTTCTAATACTTTTAGTAGTTTTAAAGGCCCTAAAGTCAATATTGGTAAAATAAAGTTTTTAATGCTCTCTAATAATTAATGAAATTACTCATTGGATAATCTACCATTAAATATCTCAATATTTTTTAACATCCCTATGAATTCACTATGTATGTTTATTATTACCTTTCTTTATGACTTTATTTTATATCACCTTATTCCATGAGATTTCAAATTTATAGAGTCACTAATTACCACCATAATCATCCAGACCATTAACGAATTATATATGCATCCACCTTAAAGAGAAAAAACAAAACTATTAATTATGCATTCATTATATACTTTAAAAATGCATTTAGGGTGCCTCTCAATACAAGGATAATGAGAGGAAATACTACTCAATATTATCTAAAAAATAATTTCTATAGTTAGAATAAATATAAATTCAAAGGAATTAAAGGAGCCCTCCATACATTATCCAAACATATTACTTCCCATTAAGTGAGTATATACATTTTTACATACCATCATCTCCAACAAATTAATTAATAGGAATCCATTAGAATATCTTTAATAAGGTGCTTCAAGATCAAAGTGAAGTAGATATACCAATAACCATAGTTTGAATCCAACAAATTCAATTTATAATACTAATACTCAATTGAAATTCTCTATAAAAACATCAAAAACATTGAAATCTCGTGCACAATATATCAAAATTTTCATTTACTTTAAAATAATTTCATAAAAAGAATTATCTAAATCAAATTACACAAAATTTTTATTTGCTTCTTGTCACTATTCTAAGAGGAGGCTCCATTTATAATAAACATTTAAAAAAATAAACCTAGTTATAATATTTACAGGTAGAATGTGGTATAGGGTTCTATTTCCTTCTACCTATAAAATAAAAACTAAACATAAGGAAGATGAATAATAATGTATGGACAAGAAATTATTGATCTTATACTATGCATAAAATAAATATTGTAAATCTATTTTGATAGTTTGACAATGAAAAAGGTATTACTTGAGAGTTTAAATATGTGCATTAAACATAGGAATAATATAAATCTACAAAGAAAAATCACAAGACAAAATTTTCTAGAATTTCCTTTGTATTTTCAATGGAAGAGTGAACAAAAAGTTTCCTTCTCCTTCCTTTCAATAAAAAATACAATGAGCATCAAATAACCATTATATAATAACCATTTCTCTTATTTATAGATGTAGGATGGAATGGGATGATCCTTCACATTCTCATTTTCATCCTATTCCATTTATATATTTACATTTCATTGTTGCATAAAAGGAAAATTGGTAATTTTAGAATATGACAAAAAGAAATGACAATAAGTCAAAAGGTATGTAGAAACCTTCTTAAGAGGTTTTCCCTAAGGAAGGACTTGTACTTGATGTATTTGTTTATTGAGAGACCATTTGGCTTGTGAATTTTATTTTACTCTGAGATGTTTTGAATATTCTGAAATTTTCACCAATTTAGCAATAAATTTACCCTTGTGAACCACATTATTCTTAAAGTGTATCAACCATCAATTGAATATCATCATCATCATCATCACATTGGGGGTTTATGCAAAGTCTTCCAACCAAGATTTCAAACTCCTCTAATAAAGTGTGAATATTATTAAGCATATCCATAAATAGAACATTGAAGGCACCTTCTTTGAATGACTCTTATTTGATTGATTTTTAGATTTTCTATTTTATCTCACCTATTAGGTGACACCCTGAACTATCTTATTTGATAAAATCATAATGTAGGCTCCCTACATTTGATCAATCTTCATACATCTTCTCCTTTCAATATTACCTAGTAGTGAAAAAATCCTAGAAATGTTATCAATCCTCTAAACCTTGTATAAATATTAGTACTTGGATAAAAAAATATCGACTATATTTTGTTAAAATTTCACCTTTGTAGGAGAAAATAATAAAAGTGTGGAGTCCTAGCAACATGAGGGTATATGATCAATAAGTAATGTCTCATAATATTTTACCCAAGTAGGTACTTTAGAGTGATGTATAAGTTTTAGGGGGCCTTGGCCATGATCCAGAGCTACTGACACCCCTCATGTGAGCATATGTGTCATGCCTCCATGATAGGGTTAGTAAAACCATATGGGCAAGGTAGACATAATATCACAACTCATTTTTTTAAGTAGTGTTTTTATATCCATTGTGCACACAGGGTTGGGTTAACCCAGTAACATGGGTGGGATGTGCACAAATTCATGCCTATGAACCTAGATGTGTTTTCATGCTTGATTAACCTTATAGGTGCATGGGGCATGAAAATGCATTTTTAACTTAATAAAAATAGTTAAGCCAAAATATGAGATTATTTTGATGATTTAGGATTCAAATTGAACACTTTATGCTGACACCAAAATTGGGTTAGTTCGACTCAAAATATTTTGGGAATAATAGCTTGATCTAACTGAGGACATGGAATTATAAAATAACATAGGTAAAACTTTATAATCTCATGGTTTCAAGACTAATTCATTACTAATTTGGCTATGGGATTAGTTTATAACAACTTGATACATAAAGTAAATAAAACATGATGGGAAAAGAAACATACAAATGGGAAAGGAAACACACTAATCAAAAAATAAAACACACCAAAATTATAAATCACCTACAGGCTTGGTAGGGAAAAACCTACCTTTACTATTTATAATTCTTTAGATATTGCCCATTTAGAGTAATAGAAGTTGATTTCTATCATGATAGGATAATTAATATTCTTCTCTTCACATAAATGGAAAACATTGAAATTTCTCATTCATAAAGAGTCCAAAAAATTATGAATGCCTCTCGACTCTCG
>JARHVA010004819.1:212500-427500 GCA_037957365.1 Torreya grandis | reverse complement strand
TTAACATTGTATAATAGTGTATGTGTAATTAAATACACAAATATCCCCCTTTAAGATGTACTTTGATTAAGGAAAATAAATAGGAATCACTAAACTATCCCCCCTTGACAACACCATCCTTCACACCCAAAAGTTTCCTAAGCTAATAAAATTAGGCCTCAAGCAAGGGTTTTGTGAGTATTTATGTAATTTTTTTATATGTTAGGAAAAACTTACAATCAATGACCATGTCATGTATTAATTGTTTGATATGCTGCATGTGGATCTTAATATGCTTTGTGAATTGGTTCTCTACTAGGTTTTGAGAAATTTTGATATCACTTTGATTATTACACTAAATTTATGTAGGTTGGGTTTGTGGAAATATAAATTTGGAAATCAAATATCAAATTGAAACTAGCTCACTTATGGTAGTGATAACTTACCTATAGTCAATTTTCATAGTATATAAAGCAATAGTAGTCTACTTCTTATATGACCAAATAACAAGACCTACCACAAGAAGATAAATCTATCTTACAATTGACTTGTGATTATCTTGATATCCTATCCAATCACTATGTATGTAGCTAAAAATTTTGTTCCCATTAGAAGTGTAGCCTAAAGTTGAGTATTTTATTTTTTATTTTTACTCAATTCCATATTTATTAGTACTAATAATATACCTTAGAATACATTTTTTCATCTTTCCAATTTTCCTTTCATAGGGGTCTTGACAATAGTGTGATTTTGGACCCTATCCAGTAATTTAATATAGAATTTGAGATAAACACCCACAACACCTGCATAATATATCCAAGAAAGGTTAGAAATGAAATAACATAATTCTTTGAAGTAGCATATCTACCTCTTTTGATTTAGATCAATAGCCTAATTCTTCTAGTATAATAATAAATCTCATCCATAATATGCCTCACCCACTATCTTTCTATGTTCTTATATAGATAAGAAATGAGGCTAGGGTTAGGGTTAGGGTTAGGGTTTTAGTGAGTAGTTAAAAATATAATAAGACAAAACTATTATTAGGAGAATCAATTAAATATTTACTTAATTAATATTCTTATCTAATTACAGGTTGTGGATAAGTGTCCACCAATTAGTGCCCACCCATGAATTATAATTAAATAATACAAGTGCATCTTAAAATAATACAATAGTGTACTAGTAATTAAATACACTAACAATATGTAGCAGGTCATGTTTCTTCATATTAAAAAAATCACTTTAGGATATTTTTCTTTTTTATTAGATGTTTGGATTTTGGTTCTGCTAACTCCATTTTTATTGAAATGGTAGCAAGAGTCTAATACATTTTAATTTTTCCACCAAGATCCTTTCAGAAGTATTTTATCAACAACATCTTTTAATTATGAGGAATATTCACCACCAATATTGTCATCTTGATTATTTTTTATATAAACATTGTTACAGCCACTTGAGCATCTTTAATTTTCCCAACAAGAGAAACTTGTTTTACTTCCATGGAATGGAAGTGACCAAATGTTTTTATGCATGTACATCCCAATGTGTGTGCCACCTTATCCAACATTACATTATCTAAATCTCTGGACTCAATGATGTAATTTTTCAATTAAAATCCTCTAATGAAGAGAGAAACATAAAATGGATCCAGTTTCTCTCCATTTTGAATAGAAGCTACCATATGATTTTGAGGAGTAGAATCTATAGAAATAGACAAACTCCCTCTATTTAATTATAAATAATCACTGGGTTGATCTCCCCAAATAAATATAATCATCCTGACAAATTGATCTACACATGAGGTATCCATCTTGAGTTTTTTATATCTTTGCTTTATTCACATGATTGATAATATCAAATGAATAAGGACAAACAAAATCTAAATTGTCATGATTTGAATCCATGTGTGGAGATGCCATATTTACCATATTTTTATCTAACATTGTTTTTTTTAACTTGGTAAAATGGATGCATCTACTTAGGATAACCTTTAGAGAGGTTATTTTGGGATCCTTTTGTATCTTTTATTTTTAATTTTGTTTGTTTGTTTCTTTACCTTTCCCAACCACCTTTAGTTTTTCATTTTGAGCTCTTGTGAACATAATATAAGAATTATTGTTCATATATTCCAATATTTCATCATGATCATCTTCATCAGGTTCATATTCTAAATAACCCACAATGGAGTTCCATCGGGTTCCTAGAATTCAGGATCAAATGTACCTAAAACAATTTCATCTAGTGGTTCTATCATGGTTCATAAATATAAAAATATTAAATTATCATGATAGTTGGAACCACCATGGTCATTATTAACATTCCAAGTACATGAAATATAATTTGTGTGGGAGTTGATTCAATAGTAAGTTTTGGATTGGAAGCTAAAAAGTGGGGGCAAATCTTCATGTCTTCCTCTCACCTTCATGTGCAAGACTGCAACATAGTGGATGGAGGTGAGCACAAGGGTAAAAGAGATATTTTGAAGATTTATTGTATCATGTTTATATTTCTTGGATCTACCATGACTCTAAGGTAGGCAGTTTCAACATATTAGCATCACTTATATATCCCTTTCAAGCATTTGAGCCTTAAATGTTGAGTTTCTTCATACTTCACTGAAACACCCCTATTCCTTCACCCCTATAGGTCATTATTAGCCTTTAATGAGATCATTTATGATATTTACTACCCTACACTCCATTTTATCATAAAACATGCATATTCAAACCTACCCTTTCTTTCTTGCCTTGAAACAAACCCAAAACACCAATACTATCTCCTTGTATATGTACCTTGCCTATACGTTAATTTGTCTTTTACCTAACTTGTAGGTTACTTTGAGTATTTTAAAACCTAATAATAGTGTGAAATAAATCTTTGAACCCATTTTAGGTCATATAACCTCCATACTTATCTTTGATTCACTTTTATGCTCTTAACAAACACAAATTGTGTTCTCTCTAAGATCGATAAACCTATGTTATAGATGTACATTTTCTCACCTGAGCCTTATCCATGGTGTTAAAATACTTCCCTTTAATCATATTAATCACTCAACACCTGCCTTTACCCTGGACTTACCTTGGATAGCTTCATGCATTACTAGGTCACTATCTACCCAACTAAGACATATGCCCTTTTAGGTCTATCATGGGTCATCATTTTCTAGCTTGAGGGTGCCTGAAGGTGGGAATAGGGGTGATAGGACCTTTATTAACCTTCTCTTGATGACCTCTAACCTCATTTTGCCTCATTACACCAGTCTATTCATCCCATTCATGAGGTTATGCTCAAAATTGTTCATCAAGGTAACAAAAGACCTTTTCCTCCTAAAAGCACGTAGATATCATTGAAGTTTTTTAATGTGTTTTGAGGCATATGTGAGGCTCCAAAATTCCAACTTCTCCATATCCTAAGACCCCCATCTTTGGCATGGTTGTTTTATATACTAGGGGATATTATTCCACCTAATATTAGGCCTTGAAACCTCATGAAAGTGTGTTATAATGGGTCTACAGAATGCCCTTTGGTCTCTATTTTCACTTTTCAGGGTAGACAATCCTAAAAATAACCAATTTATGTCTCCAAATGGCTCCACACCTCATTTTTCCTTATAATAAATTTTCATAGATTTGACATGGCTTTTATTTTAAAATAAGATGAAAAGGAAGTGTCAAATTTCTTTACCCTTTCTGTACAACACTCCAACCCCTTGCTCAGCCACCTGTAGGTGGTTCTTTTGATGTTAACATAGTGAATTGAACATCAGAAACTTGAAAACATGAGTGAAAATGAAACTCATATGATTTTGACAAACATCCTAATTCACCTCAAGAAGAACCAAGAAGTTGTGACACACATAAACCTTCTCATATTTTAGTATGATGTTAGAAAATGGCCCTATGGGTGTGCACTGGGTAAATTATGGAGGCAGAGCATGAAATGTGGCAAAATATGATGTTTAATAGATTCATAATAGCTCAAAATGTATTATATTATTTAAATACATGACCTTAATCAAGAAACACCTTTGAACCAGCTTCAAAACACCTTTAGCAACCTGAAAACACTTACATGCATGTGAAAAGAAACAGACAAAGGCATCAAGTGACTATTTGGCACGGAAAATATGGTTAGGGTCACATTTGCACCTTTTCCAAACCTCTCAATGGGATTTATTCAACTCCTAATGGTATTAAAAAATAACACACCATGAATTAAACTGTAGGAACAAGATAAACAAGCCCATACATGTGAAAGCAAGTGAAACTAAGCATGAAGTTGACCATGGAGTAAGATAGGCTTGAAAACTACTCAAAGAATGTCATGGTGAGACAAAACATGGGAGGATGTGTTAATATTATCTATATACTTGTGTATAACTATTTTAAATATATTTAAGACCCCTAAAAGAGAAAACACTTTATAGACAAGGAGCACTTTAGTTGAAACTACACCTAGTGACACCCTCTTGTAACATGAACTAAATTACTCATCCAAACATTATGAAACTATAAACCAAGAATTAATACCATAATATATGGAATTAAAAATATTATGGAGTAAACATCACCAACTAGTTCATATGGACTTGGTATAAATGGAGAGAAACCTATAGGGTGCATGAAATAGCTAGTAAAAGAGTTATTAGCGATGGTTAATAAATCATATTTTATAATTTCTCAAGTAAATTATATGAAAATTAATTTATTGGAGTGTAAAAAAACATCCCAAAATCATTTTCCCTGAAACTTCATGTGTTGTCTGTACCGAGTAAAAACCTAAAGGTCACTTTAGTGTGTCTAGAAAACCCAAAAATGAGCAAAATGGTTTTTGATATAAAATGGCACTTCCAAATAAATTTAATAATGGATATTATCTTGTGGAATATGAATATGCTTTAATTTTCCATGTGGCACACTTCCCAATAAGGCTGTATAAGTGCCATTTGCTCTCTTTTTCAGTTATTTTTGTAATTTTAGTTAAGAAACCTTCCATATTCTGATGTTTTTGACATAAATGACATGGAATCTAACATATTTGAAATTATAAATTAAAATATGGCATTTGGTCACCTTGGGAGACGTTCCACTTGCATTTATGACCTTTAAAACCCACTAAAATGACTCAAATTGATAAATTGACTAATGTAACTATGACCAAGGATAAAATTACATATGATACTCCCCATGATAATATATTTAGACCCTTATATCATCTAATAAAACATGGTTTTACCTATAGGGGTCTAATTTTGACCTAAAAGTCAAACTTGGTCAACAATATCACTTTGATTATTACACCAAAGTTATGTAGGTTGAGTCTATAAAAATATAAATTTGGAAATCAAATATCAAATCTAAACTAGCTCACTTCTATCAGTGATAACTTCCTTATAGTCAGTTTTCATAGTAGATAAAGCAATAGTAGTCTACTTCTTATATGACCAAATAATAAGACCTACCAAAAGAAGATAAATGTATCTTATAGTTGACTTGTGGTCATCTTGATATCATGTCCAATCATGATGTATGTAGCTAATAATTTTGTTCCCATTAGAAGTGTAGCTTAAATTTTAGTATTTTATTCTTGATTTTTACTCAATTCCATATTTATTAGTACCGATAATATACATTAGAATACATTTTTTCATCTTATCAATTTTCCTTTTATAGAGGTCTTGAAAATAGTGTGATTTTGGACCCTATCTAGTAATTTAATATGGAATATGAGATAAACACCTGCATAATATATCTAAGAAATGTTATAAATAAAATAACATAGATTCTTTCAAGTATCATATCTACCTCTTTTGATTTAGATCAATAGCCTAATTCTTCTAGTATAATAATATATCTCATCCATAATATGCCTCACCCACTAGCTTTCTATGTTCTTAAATAGATAAGAAACGAGGCTAGGGTTAGAGTTAGGGTTTTAGTGAGTAGTTAAAAATATATTAACACAAAACTATTGTTAAGAGAATTCAATTAAATGTTTACTTAATTGATAGTCTTATCCAATAATAGGTTGTGGATAAGTGTCCACCAATTAGTGCCTACCCATGAATTATAATTAAATAATACAAGTGCATCTTAAATTACTAAAATAGTGTATTAGTAATTAAATACACTGACAATATGTAGTAGGTCATGTTTCTTCATATTAAAAAAATAACTTTAGGATATTTTGATTTTTTATTAGATGTTTGCATTTTGGTTCTAGTAGGATTTTTTAATCTAATTTCATTTTTATTGCAATGGTAGGCAAGAGTGTAATCCATTTTAATTTTTCCATCAAGATCCTTTCAAAACTATTTTATCAACATCCTGTAATTTTGAGGAATATTCACCACCAATAATATCATCTTGATTATTTTTTATATAAACATTGCTACAACCACTTGAGCATCTTTGATTTTCCCAATAAGAGAAACTTGTTTTACTTCCATGAAATAATAGTGACCAAATGTTTTTTTGCATGTCCATCCCAATGTGTGTACCACCTTAGCCAACATTACATTATCTAAATCTCTGGATTCAATGATGTAATTTTTCATTTGAAATCCTTTAATGAAGAGAGAAACATAGAATGGATCTAGTTTCTCTCTATTCTGAATAGAAGATACCATATGATTCTAAGGAGTAAAATCTATAGAAATAGACAAAGTCCCTCTAGGAGTTACTTCTAAAGAAGAATTGGGTCCATCTCCTCAAATAAATCTAATCATCCTAACAAATTGATCTACACATGAGGTATCCATCTTGAGTTTTTTCTATATTTATTTTATTCACATGATTGATAATATCAAATGAAGAAGAATAAATAAAATCTAAATTATCATGATTCGAATCCATTGAGATGCCATATTTCCCATATTTTTATCTAGCATTATTTTTTATAACTTGGTAAAATGTATGCATCTATTGAGGATAACCTTTGAAGAAGTTATTTTGGGATCCTTTTGCATCTTTTATTTATAATTTTGTTTATTTATTTCTTTAACTTTCCCAACCACCTTCAATTTTTCATGTTGAGCTCTTGTGAACACAAGATAAGAATTATTGTTCATATATTCCAATCTTTCATCATGACCATCTTCATTGGGTTCATATTCTAAATATCCCATAATGGAGTTGCCATTGGGTTCCTAGAATTCCAAATCAAATGTAAACAAAACACTTTCATATAGTGGTTTTGTCATGGTTCATAATTATAAAAATATCAAATTATCATGATAGTTGGAACCACCATGGTCATTATTAACATGCCAAGTACATGAAAATATAATTTGTGTGGGACTTACTTCAATAGTAAGTTTTGGATTTGAAGCTAGAAAGTGGGGACACAAAGTGTTGTAAGCAATAAATGGCCTTTGAGGCACATATTGATAAGGTGTATCCAGATGTGAATAGCTAATTTATATCTAAAATATCATTTGGTAAATTTTAAACTAGTGGGTCTATTACAACTTACCCTTTGATTTTGAACATGTCTTTTTAAATATTTTTGTCCATAATCATGTCATCTTCTATCTCAATATATTGTCTTTGAGATTGTTCTAAAATTGACAGTCGATTCTTACATAGGAATAAACTTACTTTTAGTATTTTTTTATTAAAAAGAAACATTTTTTATTTTCCAAGATGGGTAGAGAATTCTAAGTAATTTTATGGACCAATTTATTACACTTAGCTATGAACTCTCTCATTGGTTTGTGAGGTTGTTTTTTAATCTATGCCATTTGTGCCAAGAGTGTATGTTCATCTTCAATGGATTTAAAACTTTCCTCAAATTTAGTTCTCATCATATTCTAATCTTGGATACAACTAGGTTGAAAATGATGAAACCATTATGTTTCTCCTTCACTTAGGGTTTCAATGAATAGCTAAACCAACACATATTCATGTTCTACACCCAAAATAATATAAGTAGATAAAAATTACTTTGTGTTCTCATTTGAATGGTTTTTACCATCAACAATAAACTTAAGGAAGGTTTTTTTTAAGCTCTTTTAAAATTAAAGAAGTTGGGCACTTAGAACCAATGGTCCAATCTATGGAGACCCTTAGTTACTAGTACAACTACCATAATTTAGAAATTTATGTCTCTAGGTACTAATATATTGAGCAAAGATAAGTTTATATCTAGTTTTAGATGAATTATTTTTATCCTCTCAAGATAAAGTTTAGAATTATACTTTTCTTAAAACTCAAATAATGGGTTTGAGGTGCCCCTCTTTTTGTTGCACCTTTTGAAAAAAATTATCTAAGATGATAGAATCAACCACATAAAATTTATTCTTGTTTGTCTAGTACCTCGTGAGTAGGAACAATACTTCACCTTATAGCCTTTAATGGGTTGTGGAGTGATATCATCTTAAATAGTAGAGAAACATGCCATTTAGATGCATAGAATCTAGAGTAATGCTAAAGATAAGGCTCCACTAATATATATAGAATGGTATGACAAGCATGATGATGAGGACTTATTTGAGTTTAGATAGATATAGTATCCAACATTGGGTGACCTCCCACCTAATCCACCTTTTGATTATCCACATCCCATGGATGTCCTTTTGGGTCTATAAAGACATTGCACTTTGGTTATACACTATTTCATTTATTTCTAGTATTTACTTAGACACACTTTCCTTATTTCTTGTTCCTTGTATATAGTTTAATTTTATTATTGTTGTACATAGCTTATATCAAAAAAATAGAAAAATAATATAATATTTCAAAAACACAAAAATGTTCAAATATTTACTCAGAAAACACCAAATTATAGATTTTATGCATTTCTATGTTTACATCTCTTATATTTTCAAGACACTACATATGTTATCTATCTTAGTATAATTGGTTTTATCATTCATACATGCTTCATTTGTTATTGTCAAGTGATTGCATATTTTTACATGACTCAGGTCCACTACACAGATCCAAATTTGTTATTATCTTCCCACTAGGGGCATTTACATAAATACACAGATTCTTCATTTGACACATTCACCCATTTGGGAGTACCCTATACACAATTTTTATTACTAATTCATATCTTTCTAAACTCTACATCATAGATTTAACATTTTTGTATGTTGATATTGATCATGCTACACCTACTCAAATTTATTAATAATACTACAACTTTAGACTCAGCCTATGTACCTCTTAGCTCTTACACATATTTGTATTACATGTTCATGCATATTTTCATTTATAGCCTTCCTAGTTTAAACTTGATTGTGTCTATATGTTTCTTCTATTCAAGAGCATTTGAATATGTCATTCCTCTTTGGCTCTATGACATTTCTTTTCGCTGTATGTATGCTTTGGACATGTGCCCATGTCCTTTTGTGTGCTTTGTTAATTATGTATGCATAAATTTGAATATGTCCTTCTATGTGGATCTAGGCTAACTTGCTTGTCATTTGTGTATGTAGACATTTTAACATGTCCTTATATGTCTTGTTTTCTTAGATTTAGTGACATGTGCCCATGTCCCTTATAATGTGTCCACTTCACCTACTTTGTGTAACTCATGTGTGTTGTATGTATACATTTTGGTATGTATCATGGCCATGACACTTGTCTCTTGCTTGTTGCACACTCCATTTTTAGATTCCATGAGGGACCTGATGCATCTCCCCTTCCTACATGAGTACCATGATGGACATCATGCCCCATCCCCTTAGGTAGCTACTCAATTATTACTCATATCTATTATTACATACATTGTTATATCTTTCTTAACTACCTTGTGAATGTTAGACATAACATACATTGCACATTACAAACTTATGCTCATATTATCTTCCATTTTATAATGTTATGTATGCATATTATATTGGATTATTATGTAGATATCATATATGCTCCGACTAACACACATTTTACATATATTTTTATTTTGAATATAGTTCTTTTATAAATATAACTCCCCTTAAAAGAGGGGTCATTCATAAGTGTTTTTCATATAGTTCAAACTATCATAATGAATTCACAATACAAATTTTTAGTACACAAGATCATATTATAGAAATCAAACACAGGTAAACATATTGGGAAATGGTGACATAGAGATCAGTATAGTTACATAAAAATTAGAATAGACAAACATTAGTGCCCAAATTTGGAAACTAGTGCTACATGGCACTACTTTCTAAGATATGGAACTATTGTCCAGTAGCCTCAGCTTTAGGAAAAATATAGATTGGCCAAAAAGGTACAATAGGTACATAGTCCAGGTTTGCACAGGTTTAACTATAGATTTACCAATTTTGCTTAGTTTATCTTAGATTCATACCTGTTTAGTTTAAATCCATACCAATTTACTTAGATTGGGGGCATCATGCATGACATTACCAATCCCATTTTTAGTGCAGATAGTTAATACATATTATTAAAACTCAATCCAAAATTCATATGCTTAGATATTAGATGAGAGCATTTGTGCAACATATTATTTTTTTATGCTCACTTATACACTAGTTGATCAGATTGAATGATAAATTCTATGTCATTCTCTATGTTTTATACATCAGACATCATATTCCAAATTACACACCAATTTCATGCCTTAATCCATCTATAGTGGTTGGCATTATTGAGTGTCCTAGAGCTACCTTATATACCCTAGTGGCCACAAAGATGACATATGTAGTTAGATATCTCCAGTTTGACATTTCTAGTTGCATATCATAGTTCTAGTTTTAGATACATCTAGTACACAAGGGTAGGAAATGATGGATTCATAGTCTACTTGAGTTCTTGAGTTGCCTACATGAGAGGGTTGGACATAACATCAGTCCAATCTAAGCTATTCATAGTTCATGGTCCACTAAGTAAGGGTGGACAATGATGAAGTCAAAAGTAGATTGAGGTCTTGAGCCATTCGCACATGAGGATTGAGAAAGCCATCAACTTAGGCCAAATTATTCACCAATTGATCATTATATACATGCGTGTATAAATGCATGTGTACACACACACACATGTTATCACTAATTTTATGAATTAGCTCATGTATCTAGTGAAGTGTATTCATTTATTTCCTATTTATTTACTCAATTTTGCTTCTTTACTCAGTTTTGTCTTTACTTTTGATATCTCTTAAGTAAGGATTTATTTATTCAAATTTAATTTATAGGATATGTAATGGAGCATGCTTCACATACTTAAATATAGACTCATAAGAGTCACCTTTTAGGTAAGTCTAGGTATGCTTATTTTCCATTTATCTTAGTCATTTTTTCTTTGTTGCATTTCTATAATAAAGGGGGGCAAATGTAACCACCTAAAAATGACACTTGAGTGTTAAGAGTGTTACTTGAGACCACCTATCCCTAGATTATCCCTAAAACTATTCTAGGGCCTATTTTTACACTTATCCAGCCTTGTTGTATGCCACAAGCACCCCTAGTCATCTCTAAAGAAGTCTTAGATCCTCATTCTTGCATCCTAACCCTTTGTGCCTAAGGTTCTACCACCTAGACACTAGCATAATAATCGAGAAATGACACCACATGGTGCTAGTTTCCCAATATTAGCACTACTTTCTTTTACCTTCTTTTTTCATTAACAAATATATTTTCAAATCTTAGACCTCCTAAGATGAGCCTAGACCTCTTTTAACACCTGTACAAACATCATAATAGTATAAATACATGAATTTTAGCCCCTTATCCACTAGATGGAAATCAAATGTAAATTATATATGCAAACTTAGAACAAGTTGTGCACAATTAAGTTTATCAATCCCTATTTTACCCTCCTTAAACATACTACCACCTCCAACATTCTTAAGCTCGGATCACTCAAATTTTCAATCTCAAGAGCATTCAAAGCACTCAAGTCAACCATTATACTAGCTTCACTTATAATTACACCAACATTTAAGTGAGGAGAACTACATTGGGCTTGATCCCTCTTCAGAGTATTTTTATATAGGCAACTCTCATCATAGCAAGGTGTTGAGGATATCTAGCGTATCCTACTAACAAATACAATAATTTGTTTGCATCAACTAGATTCCCTAGTTATATGGAAGATGAAGGTTTGATAATAAAATTAATTAAAAATGCCATCTACAATGTTTCATAACTTGTGCATGCAGGAACAGGGTTGATAGACCTAAACATAGAGGCACCCAAAAGCTTAGATTAGTCATGCATAGAGGACACTATCAACAAAAAAAGAATACTAGTGCCACATGGTGTTATTGTTCAACTAGGGTGCTACTATTTAGGAGGATTTTTGATACTTAGATCCTCTTTATGACACTCAGACCAGCCTTTGCCTTTGTTTTCATCCTCTAAATCATCTATCTTAGTCATTTTCTAACTAATTTCTCATTTACATTATTTATTACTATTTTTAGAAAGGTCAAAATTAAGTAATTATATAACAAATTAGTGGTTGTATTTATTGCATGTTTCTACCCTGATTTACCATACTTAAATCTTTAACAACATAGGATATACTTTCATCTAAATCCTAAAAGGTTAAAATATATTGTGACTCAAACTTTTGACCTCTTTATTGTAACTATAGAGATTTACCAACCGATTTATATCAGATTCTATATAATTAATTTTAATATGTCATTGATATTTGAACCAAAGTTGATATTTCACTTGAAATATCAAATGATTGATATAGATGAGAGTATCAATTTATTTTTTATATCATGGGGAATTGAGGTTTAGCTTGGTGACCCAAAACTTTTTCAACTCTAATTTCTTAGAGTAATCCCCCGTCCCCCGCCCACTCTCCCTCCCGCCGCCCCTCCCCCCTGCCTCCCCCCCGCCCCCAACCATCTAGCTAGCTGTGTAAATACAAGGGTAACCAATTCGTTAAAACCTGAGAGATTAGAACCTAGATAGGATGCTAACAAACACTCAAGCCCCAACATCAAGGCACACCATTGTATGTATGATAGTGCATCCATTACATTGAGTAGTCACATTGCTAATATTATGGCCTTGTATTCAGGAAAAAATAGACAATGAATAATATAGTACATAAAATTAATGCTATTAAGGGAGACTGGTCATTATTTTTTCCTTCAAGTACCAGGGGGAAAGAAAATACATGCTAAAGCCAAAACTCTTTGTATTAATCAATGAAATCTTACAAATTATTCTTTTGGTTACATATTATGATTCGTAGATGATCACTTATTCCCAAGCAAGCACCGCATCATATCTATTTGGCATGTAACTAAAAACATAGTGACTATAGGTTGTCCTTGAAAATGTTTGAGGCCATGGTCACGTTGTTTCCCCCAAATTTAGATAATTTTCTCTAGTTATTTTAATTTCTTCTTATCAACATAAACGTTAAAGCTCCCTCAATTTAATATTACATACAAAACCACCAAACAAAAATTAATTGTGAAAAAACCCTATGAGTGGCATTTTGTTTATATATATATATATATATATATATATATATATATATATATATATATATATATATATATAATGGTGTTTAAAATTGTATATGTAATGGATTAGGGAAAAGGTACTTGATGTTGAGAAATTTAATTTGGTATTTATGTGGCAATTAAATGATATTATATTAATACTTAAAAAATTTCTTATAATTAATTTAGTATGTATTTAATATAAAACTTTCTTGTTCTTTTATCAATTAGAAAGAAAATTATATTTTGAATTGATTTAAAATTATAAATTTAAAATACCTTAAAAAAATATTAATCCAATATTTATACATGAAATATAAATATATTATATATTTAATATCTAATTTTTGTGAAACTTATATATTATTAACATAATTACTTACACTATTTTAAATAAATGTTAGACATATATTAAATAATACATTTTTAATTATATCTTAATAATAAAATTATTCAATAATTAAAACAAGTTAATCCTTCAAAACCTTTTCCGTGCAAGAATCAAACCATTAAAACTAACTTTTCAATGGAATTGAATTTGATAGATTGCATTATTTTTTTATTTTTTATTTTTTATTTTCCTTCCTTCCTCCTTATAAGCTTGTCACGTTAAATAGTGTTATGTTTTGCTGAATTCGGACTCGCATATCCTAAATTGACGTTTGTAATCTATAAATTTATATTATCTTTTCATTTTAAATATAAACATAAGTTTCGCTATCGAGATAAAAGCACTCCTAGAATATCTAAATTTAAAACGGTTTGTTAGAAAATAATAATAATAATGATGAGAAGGTAAAGTGAGAGTAAATTTATTAAAGTAACCTGAAAACTACTATTGAAAGGTTAGTCCTCAGCAAATTCTAAATTAACAGACATATTAAAATCTGATAGGAACACATTATAATTGAGGCCGGCTGAGCTGCAATATATAGAAAGCTACACTACAGCAGAAGCGCACAATATCAGCATGTTCATCAAAGGGAGACATCCCCTTGTACATATTAAGGTAAAGCTTGTAAGAAGGTGATGACGTACTATTTGTTGGGAAGCTTCAGATTGGCAAGGTCGACAGAAGTCAATAAAGTGGCGTGGAAGCCGTAGGGCACTCTCGATGGAAGTTTCACTGATGCCACGCTCTCCAGTGTGGATGACGCTGCGTCCAAAATTAACAGCTCGGAAGCACCAGTTGCTTCGTTGTGCATAAAGGTGAGAATGTACCCGTCATCCTCTGCCGCTGAGGGATCCATTGTACGCGGTACGAAGAATGGCTCTCCACCATAGCATCCCTCATTATACGTCATCCTCGCCACGATACTTTCGTCTGACTTGTCCGCCCACTGCATTTGCAGATCCACCTTAGCGATGCCCGAAACTTTGGGCCACGGTTCTGTTATGGCTAGATATGCGAATTGGGTTTTTCTCCCCAAATACCTCCGGTTTATCTGCCCGGCCTCCAAATTAAGGGATGCAATCACTTTTCTGCTACATGACCCGGTAGTCATGTTGAGACGTATTTCGGACAACACGCTTCTCAGAGCATCGTCCGATTCGTTGAAAACACTGTCGGGCGGGGTCATGCAGGAACCGATCACCACGATTTCCTCGCCGTCTTCCCACGCGTTCCAGAGATGGAAACAAAAGCAGTCGGGCACCTCGATCCATTTCATCCGTCTCTCGTCGTGATCATATTTCGGCAAAACGGCCGTCCACCAAACCGAAGAGCGACCGCGCATAGAACAAGAGCAGCCTGGCGACCCCGGCGTGGCCGTGGAGCTCTCCAATTGCCTTGGGAAACACGGCTCTTCCCATTTTCTGCTCCTCAATAAAGCGTTGGGTTCGAGTGTGGCGGCAGCAGTAGGACGCCACGCCATGCATGAGCCTCACCGCGTGTATCATGCCGTCCCCGTCGAAGAAATGGTGGCCCACAGACGGCTCGCACTGAGGGTTGGCGCCGTTCCGGACGTACATGCCTTCCAGACACGGAGAAATTTGGCCAGTCAGGTGGAGCTCGTGCTGGACGGCGCTCTTCCTAACCGGCGCGAAGTTGCCGGATAATTGAATCCTGGGATCGGTCGTCTTGGACAGAGGACGCTGCTTTTTCAGAGGTGCAACCAGGCTTCTTTTTACTGCTTCTAACGCCATTGCAGCCAGCCTTTGGAAGGGATTCCAATCCGCCGGAAATATTCTTGCGATGTGCTTCTTCTCTGTAACCCATTCTCTGGCATCTAACATATTTGAGTGCTCCCCATACTCAACTGGTTTATTAAAATTAGAGTTTCTACTGCGCTCTACGAGCGGGGTAGCAACGGACGGGCTAACAGTAAAATGAGCATAAATCTTTGGCAACAACGGAACTACTTTTTGGCAAGGCAACCTCTCAGTCCGAACGGTAGTACGTGTATTGAATTGAAGAGGTAGTCCTTTCAACAAACAGTTGGTGGCTGCCATTCCAAACACTCACAGAAGATAGTGTATCTCAGCAGGGCCAAGTTTGGAGTGTGATTGTTATCGGAAAAAAGAAGGGCGAGGAGGCGATTTATAGAGCAGAAAAGAGGTGAAGGGAGGGGGAAATAGGTAGTGGAAAATGACTATACAGATAGAGTTATTAATTTTGGAGGATGATTGTTGTGGGTAAAGAGACGTCCGAGGAGGCGATTTATAGGCAAGACAGCTGAAAGAAACAGAAGAGAAGGCAACTGCGAGGGTTTAGACAGCTACTGGCACTGTTAACACACTGGAAAATAGGCAATGAAATGAGACGTTAGAAAATGTTAGTTTCAGACATAGGACGACTTTTTTCTGTTGAAAATAAGCAACGGAATTTGACGCTTGGTAATTACATTCTAAATCTCCAAAAAGTTGAATGCTTTTCATGAGTTACTAAGAACGTTGTGATTGTAATAACAAATTTATAAACCATTTCACGGTCGACCGTGAAAATGACGATTCTTTATTCAACATTAATATCGTTTACCGTATAGGAATGAAATATTAAAGATTGTATATATCTATTTTTTTTAAGTTACTGACAGTCTGTCTAATTTTAACTCGCATTTCACAAATACGGCCATGAAATTTAATCTGTGTCGACCTCTTAAAGCCCCTTCCACACGGAACTAGAACTAGGTCAACTTTTACGAGTAAATCGTCACCCAAGCAAAAGTTACCTCCCCTCGAGCAAATTTCACTCTATTCAATAAAAAACATATATCTCACACACTACGCAATTAAGTGTTGTCTAGCTAAATAACTTAAGAAAAAAGGAAGCGAGAATTTTCCTTTTCAGCTATTTCCATTTTATGGCCTAACAAATTAAGCAACATGCGAGGGATTTGTCGTGTGACGTCTCTCTGAAAGTCAAAATTTACAAATGCGCGCATATATATGACAATGATGATAGTCACAACACCACCTTTATGAAAATAAGGGAACTAAAATAGCAATGATAAAACAACTCATAATTATAATTTCACTTTTCTACGAAAGTTTTCTTGATATCTTTGAACATTTTAATTTGTTTGTCAATTTTATTTATTCGTTGAGCTAATTCTGTGTTGTGGGTAAACTCTTTTTTAGAGCACTCTGAAAAGAATATGCTTCTTAAAAATGTAGTTAGAATAATTTTTTTGAATAGAAACTTTAAATCGGATATAATAAAATAATTATTGAAAACATTAATGTATTTATTTTTTTACAAGTAAAGTTGATAATTTATTATCTAAAACATTGAACAATCATATTATAAGAAATATTAAAGTTTAAAATAACTTGTTTTAATGATAACAAATATTTAAAGATATAAAAAAGATCATTATGTACAATCACCCATGTTTTTTTAGCAAACAAAAAATATTCAAAAGGTATGTATGATAGATTCAAGAAGATTACAAACTGAACACTTAAAGGAATTAATAACAAGAAACAATATGTGGTCATCAATAGGTAGCTTGTAGAAAAGAAGCTTCCGAGCAACGATATGATCCATGGTGTCAACTTTGGACTTTTAAATGACATTTCTAAGGTCTTGCCATTTATCTTCAATGAATTTACATTTCCACTTCGAATTGAGCTTTTGTTCCAAAGACAGTCCCAGAATGAGTTTGTGACAAACAAATTTGAGTAGAAAATGGTTTAACCTATTATCTTCAGACCACCTCTAGTCCTACACAAAGTTGCCTTGAACCAAAGTGGACATCCTTACAAGGAATGAATTATCCACTAATTAAAAAATTTCAATTACAATAGTCTTTTCAACATTCCTGTAGGTGAAACAAATTCTTTAAAAGAGACTAATGTTTCCATTCACTACATAATAAGTTCCATAGATCTCCAAATTGACACATGCCTTTTCTGTAAAAGGTGTCTTCCTTTCAACCTTGATTGAAGAGCAAGGAGTAATCCATTGATTTGAACATGTTTATTCCACCAAATGGAGGAAGTGGGAAAGTTTAGACTATGTTAAAGGGAGTTCTCTTCCCATTTCAATAGTTCAAATTTTTCTTGCCATACTTTCCACATACTATTAAATGGGGCATATGCCAAGAGTTCAAAGTATTTAGCAAACAAAAGATTCTCATGCATATGCACTTCTTTCCATTGGCCTTTAAAAGTAGTAGTGGAAACCCTATGGTGAATGTAATTTCCCATAGTTTAAAACCATGAAGAGAACATATGATCCATTTAGAGATCAAACATTTACCTTGCATGCAAGGATCCATGATGCCAAGGCTAGCTTTGTCTTTCATCTAAGTGCATTGGTTCTAGGATATGCCTTACATATGCTTGCTACCATCCAACTTGGCCCAAAATAATTTTTTGATAAGTTTTTATGAATTTATTGTAGCATGTTTTATATGCAAACCAACATGAGGAGAAATAAACATGAGTTGTAAAAAAAGTATTTTTAGAAACTTCAATTATATCAAAAAAAGATATTAAATTTTGATCCTTAACATTCAATTATTTTTTGAAATTTATTTAAAAAATATATCCACATGTGATGCAAGAGCATCTTAGGTGAACTTGTAATCCTACACAACCAATTTTTGAAGCATGTGGATGAGGAAGAATAAGGGCATTAAAGAATAAAATGGAAGGTTGACCAAGGAAGTGTACAAGGAAACTCGTTGAGTGTACACATAGATGGTGCATACGATAAAATTAATCTATAGAGTCATGAAACCCATCTAAGTTGATAGTGCAAAGAAGGTAGATTTTTGCCTTAGGAGAGCATGGAAGTCGTGTAAATAAAAGGTTATAATTTTGAGCAAGGCATGGAGTGTAAAATAACTTGGAGACTTGGGGCATGAAAGGGTGCACATAGAAAGGATGTTAGTGCTCGTTGATAGGACACATGAAGGAAGAAGAATAAAATAGATGTGCAAGTACATAAAAAGGGTCAAGGCATAAAGGACAGTCATGAGACATGGATAATCACACAACAAAAGATCCTTTAGAATTATCTATTGGTGCACATGGGAAAAAAAGTATTAAATTGAGAAGGTTGGCATAGAGTGTAGACAAGCCCATAAGCTTATATAAATCAATAAGGTTGACTTGGATTCCATGTCATCTTGACAGAATGATAAATGTGCTAAAAACATCAACATCAAGGTGTAAAAATCAAATGTTAATGTTGATAGGTGATAAAATGAGGCCAGAGTAGTAATGAGTTTTGGTGAATAACTTAGTGGGAAGAAGCTTCCAGATCTTCCCAAGAAGTCATATAAATAGGGTCATCAACCCTGTATTTATGGAGAAACCAACATAATATAAAATCTTCTAAAATTAAAGGAAAAGCTTGGCCAAGAGAGATAATCCTCTACGAGATTATAGACAGAGGAGGCAAGGTAGAAATAAGGTCTATAGCCTTAGGTGAGAGTGAAGATAGAGACTGAAATTCAAGTCTAAGGACCAGATAAAGAGCCATAGAGATCCATTATAAAGCTAAAAAAAATTTCCTTAAGAGAGCATGGAGGACTAATTTCTAGTCACTTACATTCATCCTCCAAATTCCAAATGACATCCATTAATGACACCATATACTAAATTGCATTTCCCAATAAAGTATCAAATTCAAAACATGACAAGTATAAGAAATTTTGTGGTAAATTGTGGGGCCCCTCAACCTCACAAAATGTCTCTACAACACCTTAGGAGATCAAATGGGTATGCACTATCTTAAGCACTATTCACACTCATTGAGACATTTTTGGAAGAAGGGTGTCCCCTTGGGATATCCAATGGCCATTAGTGGTCACATAGAGCTCAAATCCTAAGTCCAAGGAAAGACATAAATTAATATTTTGAAAAATATTTTTAGATATAATTTTAGTTAAAATTTATTTTATTGTAATGTTTTGTTGTAAGGGTTGAAAGGTAACATTCAAAAGAGTAGAGTAGAGAAAAGAAAGGGGTCCTAGATATGCCATCATAATTTTGGGTTAAAGACAACTAGAATTTAAACTTGGGCCTGACCTTTCTCCTTATTCAACTCAATTTGTACAAATCAAGTTTACTTTCAACATAAGAATCACCACCTAAGTGTCATCAATTTAACTAAAAAAAGCCACCATTTTCACTTCAACCACCTTAGATCCTACCACTTTCTTTGACTATGATTTTTTTATCCTTGACACAATCACCCTAAATATTAACTTATAGGTGTAGATTCCACCTAAAAGATATTATATAATATCCCAAGGCCAATTGGAAGTAAAAATATAGACCCTAATGGCCTTTGGTGTGTTGGAAATAATCTTGGCCACTCAGATCTACTAATAGTGCTATGCAAGAAAACTTAGGTTTGAAAGCCCTCTAATGCCCTTACAAACATTAATTCAATTGTGGATTGATATTGTTTGATCAACCCCTTCCTTTTCATCTAAAAGCATACCCTAAACCTTCCTTGAAAGTTCTATATGTTTTGTCTAGTATGTAATCTATTTTTGGGTCCAATATGCCACATATCGATCATAGTGGATTCACTCATAATTTCATTCTACCAGATTCACAAATTCCTAAAATCCTAGAATTGAGATAATCTCTAACCCATACATGGGTGGATAAATGGTTCAAAAGGAGTTTGATGAGGTTAAAAAATACAAGGCAATGAATATATATATGGAGACAAATATGATATATTTTGGTTTGAGAGAAACTTTAAAAAATTAGTTTGAGAGAAACATAAAAATAGTGGTTTTGATGGCTAGGTCACTATAATTTTAAACTAATAAATTTTAAGAGATCAAGTGAATTAATAATATATTCATGTAGTTATAAAATTTTTAGAATTATTGCATAAGAGCCATAAATTTATAGGTTAGATCTACGTTAAAGTCATGTATATTTATTTTTATAAGTTCAAAATAAAAGGTTGTAAATATTTTTAATAAAATTTATATTTTATTGTATAAATTCAAAAAAAATTGTACAAAGATTTTTTGAGACCTCAAATAATCTATGATAGAATATTTACTACGATGATTTTTCCATGTGAAATTCTCCCTACTCATCCTCAAACTCTTCATTGAAAACCAAAGTTAAAAATTAATTGCTAAAAGAGGTTGATAGTTTGGTAATATATTTTAGCAACATAAAATAATGCCTAAAATAATGAGTAATAACAGGGAAAAAATTATTTAAAAGAAAATTATTCTTTCTCGACAAGTCAAGGTTGAGGTTAGAAGTTTTAAAGTCAAAAGATAAATAAAAAACCATAGAATCAAGATGTTCACAAGGATGCCAAGTTATCGATCAATCATTCCACTTAGACACTAAGGTTGATAATATTTAATAAGTGTTAAGGGTGGCCACGAGTATATTGATTTTTACAAATAAAGTCATATTAATACAATAAAGTTTAATATTAACTTACCTATAGCTTTTAATAGGCATATGAGATGAATAAATATATTTGACAAATGACTTGCTCATTATCAACTCCACTTAAATCATTAAAATATTTATCTAATTTAACATTGGTAGAATATCACCCCAAAAATAATTAACTAATACATATAATAGATAATAAATCATTTAAATTGATAAAATTAATAAATTAAATTATAATATATCAAAAAAGTGGAGATAGAATCCTACCTACAAGATTAAACTCAACATAGCTCCCATCTAAAACAAACCTTAGGATTACACTTGAAGCTCTAGGATGGGATTATAAGAAAGTTATTATCCCTTATTCTTCTCTTATTTTTCAAGAAAACAAATGTGGAGGTGGAGAGAAAGGATAAGCATAATCCATACTTTTATCTTTTCATCTTAATTTATTTGTAATGATTTATCTTTGTATAATATTTCATTTATAAATTTAGTTTTGTATATTGTTTGTTAGTTTTTTGTTCTATTCTTTTCTATTTAAGTTTGTTTTCAAGTTAAGATAGTATGTTTTATTAATTTATTTTTAAAAAATATAGATTAGTTATTAAAATAGGTTTCGAAATCTTTTTTTGGGTTATTAATATAAATAAAATAGAGAAGGTTATGATAATTGATTTATTTTTATCTTTTTTCCTTGATTTGCTCTTATTAAAATGAATTGATGGTTTCCTAAAATCAAAAGATTGATGAGAATTTATATAATTATTATCTCATTATATACTTTCCAAATAAAATTTTAAACTTATTTTAATGTCATTCTTATTATTGTCTATAATAATAATCACAATACACTAGTTGAAGACCTTTTAAATAAACATAACCCCCAAAAAAATTGATGTTATTACCAAATAAAATTCAAATAAACCTTAAAAATCTAGTAATGGCTATATGTGAAGAAGAGTTGACAAGATAACATAAAAATCCTAACAGCACAAGTTTCTCAAGACCACTAAATCTAAAAATAAACTATTTCACATGAAGGTGTTTTCTAAATTATACCAATCTTTTTACATCAATAGACGCTTCCTCACAATCTATCTTCTAATGCTAATCTTTCAAGAAAACCCGTGATATTAGGCAGGGGCCGAATGGCTACGGATTCACTATTAACACTCAAATTAAATACTACACTCTTTACTTACAAACACTTGTTTAAATTTCTGATTCTTAGGATCTTTCAAAAAGGGCAAGAGAAGAGCCTACTCTTGAAACAAGGCTACTAGACTTCTAAGAAAGCTTAGAATTTTTTTGATATCAAATTTAAGGTGGAGAGGCTTATTTATAGCATTTGGGAGGTCCTACCTAGAATCTTTAACAAGGTGGTGTCATGTCCCATCCTACTTTACAACGTCAAAGTTAATCTATAAAGAGATGTTGTTGGACACACTAGATGAGGACATCTGGCTTGGTGGGTCCAACATTGCTTTCACTTTGTTCAGCAAGTCATCTTCACTGATTAGCTGGAAAAGAAACCTTAGCTAGAAAGTACTAGAAAGATGCCAGTGTTGGGGTCTAGCTTCACATGCATGATAGCGAGGAGTGATGTAAAAGTAAGATTCCCACTCTAGCTTTCTTCTTATGATTGTATGTACAACCATGTCTTGGTCATGGTTCTCCTCTTCATGAATATGGTGTGGTCCGTATCTTGCGATCCATCTATACAGATATTTATTGTGTGGAGACTTGATTTTAATCAGCCATGTCCATAAAGGATGCTCTAGGAGTTTAGTGAACTAGTAAAATAAGAATTTGTTATTCAATCTTTCTATGAAGATAACACCAGTATTCTAATGATGATTTACTTGTATTGTTGCTGCTGAAGACATTTGTAGGTCTTGGCCTGCTGCATAAGAAATCCTTGTATATCTTGGATGCAACCCTTCACAAAGGATTTTTTCTTGAACAAGGATGTTCATAGAAGTGAATCCTTAGTTATATATTATGGTTAAGTTGAAACTAGGAATGGGTTGATGCATAAGTGTAGCCAGAGGACTTCGACTAAGCCAATCTACAATTACATTATCAGTACATTTAATATGTTCTACTGTAAAGTTAAACTGGTTAAAAAAGACTTGCCATCTAACATATTTACCGTCACCATCTTTTCAACCATGATCTTTTTCTTTAAAGGTGAGAAATCTAGTACAATCAATTTTTACAATAAAATGTGGAAAATGGAGAAGTTTTAACATGAACTTCTCAAGACTTTTATTTATAGAATAGATTTTTTTTATCAGAATAAATTCATTTTAGAACATCAGTACTAAAAACTCCACTAGAGAATTCATTAAAAAAAAATTATTATTATGTACACAAACAAGTACTCCTCCCCATCCACTATCGAAGGCATCAGTATAAACTATAATTTGATCATATTTTGGGATATATAAATCAAGAAGTAAGACTACTTTAGATTTGATCTTCCAAATAGTAGTTGTATGTTCTTCCTTCCATTTGAAAGCTTTCCTTTTCTGGAGAAGCTCCTGAAGTAAAAACATATCTTCACTAGAGTTAGGATAAAATTTGTTTAAATAATTCAACAATCCCAAAAAGGCTTGGAGCTTGGGTTTATCCAAGATGTCTGGAAAACTAATGACTTTATCTTTGATGTGTGGTTGGACTTGCAGCTTTGAGTCTTGGATTACCATTTCAAATAAGTTACATTCAGTTTTGAATAACTAAATTTTTATTTCTAATAAGACTATCCCTACATCTTGTGCCAACTCAAAGAATTTGGAGAGATAAATAAAATGGTCAGTAACTGAATTACTGAATATTAGTATGTCATCTATGTACACACATAGAAAATCAGAAGTGCCTTGAAATATTTTATCCATATGGACTTGATAGAATGTAGGGGCATTCACCAAGATGAAAGGCATTAATGTCCACTAAAAATGGCCAAAAAGATAGCTGAATGCTATCTTTTTTTTGTCAGCTTCTTTCACTTTGATTTGATAAAAATCAAAATTGTAGTTAAATTAGGAGAAGTATTTACATGATGCTACCTTCTCCAGTAGATAGCTTTTATCTGAAATCAGATATAGAAAAGACTGAGTAATGGTGTTTAATGGTCTATAATTGATTACCATTCTTTTCTTTTCTCTCTTTTGCTCAGAATATTTATTAACCATGAATGCATAACAACAGTAGGGAGAAGTTGATTTTTCAATGAAACCATTACTTTCCAGTTCTTTGATATGGTGTTCCATAGCATTTTAATCCTATGTTGGTATTGGGATTCTTTTTCTAATTTTCATACATTTACTCTCGATGATTTTGATATCCATCTCAGGCATATATTTTAACCAAAACTGTTGAGGGTTGTCAGAATAGAGAGTGGTCTTGATCTTTTCACCTATAGCTTGTATTTCAGCAGGGATTATTGTTTTAGGTATTTGAGTCATTGAACTAAGAAATTATTTAGTGGCATAAATGAGGCGAGGAATTTTAAGCCTTTCATTTTCTATAGTAAACATGATACTCTTTATGGTAGAACCATAGGGTGAGTATCTATGTATAAAGGCACTGCCTAGTAAAATATCTACATGCGTTCTGTCTAAAGCAAAGAAATTAGCATGAAAGATTTTATCCTATATCCTAAGGGTCTATTGATTCTTGTATTAATTACAGATAAAACTGTTCCCTTGGACATCTAAACTCTTATAAGCTATGGTTTCATCTAATGTCTTTCAGTCATGGATGAGTTGTGATTTAACAAAGGAGAGAGAAGCTCTTGTATCAATCTGGGCATCTACTAGTTTGCCATTAATTTTTAAGGTTATAAATGGAGCAAAATTTTCATTAATCAGCTGTGTTCGATAGGTTGGTTGTAGAATTTCTAAGGGAGGAATGCTTGTACATACCAATTTTTGTCTCCTTGAGTCTTGAATAGGGGTTTATTCAAGGTAGATGTCTTTTACTTCTTGTTCTTCTTCTTTTTATTGAGAATTACTACATTCATCAAGGTAGTAATCTTGAACTGAGTAGAAAGAATTTTCTACTTCTTTATCCTCTTCTTCCCTTTCCTTGGGTAACAACATATCCCACTATGGCTCTATCTGTGGTATTAGTATTTCTATTAGAGAGTCTGTGCTGGTGAACTCACTCTTGATCCAAGAGGTACTAGGCTTGAAAGAAATCTAAAATTGCAAAGGAGGATGTTGAGGTCCTTGCAATGTTGGAGGTATCTGTGGCATTGAGGGATGTCTCCCTCTGGCTGATCCTTCTCCTTTGGAGTTTATTTTGGTCTGCAATTTTGTGTCTCATTCTGATACTTCATGATGATGGCGAGACCAATTACCATATGCTTCATATGGTAGCTATGAATTATCATGGTGCCACGGTCAATACCATGGCCATTACATGTTGATGAGTGGTTGTTCTAAGTCATCAACTAATGACTTGATAACATCTACATCTTCATTGTCTCTTGAATCATCTTCAGGGAGATCATCTAGAATTGGCTCATAGATATCATCCTGTAGGTAGAGATCTTCATCAAAATCAACTATATCCCACCATGTTGCTACATTGGAAGTGAAAATAGCTTTGATTGCAGGGTTCTTGTAGTGACACTAGGGAGCAATATGGCTAGGTTTGTGATAGATGTAGCAAATTAACATCTTAGATGAAGGATGTGCAGTGTGATGCTTTTCAAGGAAACATTGAGGAGGAGCATAAGAATGCTTACAGAGAAAGGAGGGCACTTAAAAGACAAATTCTTGCAGTGTTGCTTCTGTTGCTTACAAGGCTAAACAAATGGCTGACAACCAAAAGGGGCTATTTCAAGAAATGCTGGAGTTATTTGAGAAGCTTGATGCTTTGTGAGATTTTGAATAGATTTAGTCTTAGAGACTAAACACATAGCCTATTACTTAGCAAAATCGATAACATCAGAGAGCAAGAGATCTTCAATGCTTAAGCATTTTATATCAATATAAGCAAGAACTCTATCAATAAGATTATATGGTAAAGAATGAAAGAATTTGATTTTAATCTCTATGGAGGAAAAGCTCTTACTTTCACATGCTAATTCTCTAAATTGTTTGGCAAAGGCATCAAATTGTTTCAAATCATAAAGCTCCATCTTTAAAAGCCATTGTTTAGATTTCAGTTCATGATTTATAACTAGAGGAGCAAACTCATTAATTAGTAAATAGAATAAATTAGCTAGAGGATCAAGCTAGTTGTGAACCTTTGTAAATTGTTTTGCTTCAGTCATGGAATCCCAACATTGATTAACAATTTTTCAAAAGAATTTTGAATCAAAATTGGTAGTACCTATAGATCTAAATGAAAATTAATGGTGATAACTCTCATAGAGTTTCACCATGCAAAAATCTCATTTAATGGGTTCAACAGATCATCAATATTGAGGTACCAAGGCTGTAATTGGACATGTGTCATTTGCATGAGTGTGTTATTCGGGTTATTTTTGTGGGGTTTGAAATTGGGACTAAGATCTAATTTATAAGATAGATTATAAACAAAATATTATACATGTTGATCCTGTTTTGCAAGCCAATCAAGCCTTTCATCTAAAGCTACTAGTTTATAATTTATAGAAGACAATTATCTTTGCATATTTGTACATAAGGTATTGGTGTTGTCTTCTAGGAAGGTCAATTTATCTAGACTATGCTGGATGTATAATACATCACTACAGAGATCATCAAAATTCTATGACAGGTGAGAATTGAACCTAGACACATATTTTTTGTTTTTGAATTTATTTAAGGGTTCAATATCTCCTTAATAAGTAGCAAAAAATAGTATATTGTACCTACAGGCTGCTTGTGTATTCCTTTATCTAGTGGCCATCTTCCACCTCTATACAGATTAAATTTGTTTTTTGTATAAAATTTCAAACTATCTTCTCTTGAAAGATTCATAATTGTACAAGATAATTTATCTTTAAGATCAAGTTCTTGATTGATTTCTTCATCTTCAATAAGAATATGTCCTATTTTTATAGCTCTACGAGAGGAAGAGGTTAATGGTTTGGAAGGAAAAAGAACAGAAGAATTATTTACAGGTAAGGATCTGGGAAGGATATTTACTATTCTACCATCACTTTTATGTACTGAGGCTTGGCCTTTCATTTTTGGAGAAACATTTTTCAACCAGTCAAGCTTCCAATCAGAAGGTATTTTGACAGATTCTATATAACCTTTCTGTAGTTCGACAGTACCACTTAGTCTTCTTGCATATGGCAGATTTTCAAGGATCTTTGGGTGATTAGTATTTGTCATACTACACACAACAGAGATATTAATAGAGGCATATTTGAATTCACCAAACATATCTAAACTAAAAAGGGAGGTGAATAATCCCCAACAATCCAAATAATCAAATTTAACTTCTTTACATCATTTGTCACAGACTGTGATAGAGAGATTCAGATAAAAATCAAAGCAAATAACTTCATCATTCAAGTGACCAGGACTAGATATATGATAGGCGTGTTTAAAACTGACTTGACGATGATCACACAAGGCTAAATATATAACAGGTTTTATAAATCCTAGAATCAAATTTGTTAAATTAACTCTTAGTTATAAGCCCAAACAGAACTTTCAGATAAATTTATTATCTTTATTTCTTGAACCTAAAATAAATTATATTAGGTCACATGAAAACATAAAATTTATACATTTTGGCCTTATAAGAGTTCACATAGATTGTGAGGAAGCATCTATTGATGTAAAAAGATTGGTATCAAAACCACTTCAATAATTACTGGATTGTCTGTAAGAATTCTTTGTCACAACTTTTGGGTTTCTTTGCTCTATAAAATTCTTTAAGAAAGTAATTGCATGGAGTCCTCGACTGTTATTAAATTGTCATAGGCCCTTTTTACTCTACATCTTTATTTCTCTTCCTAAAATTTTCACGCTTACCAGAACCCAATCTCTTAACAATGAAATTTGTTAGATCCCAAACAACTTCTATAGTAGAAATCATAAATGAATTCAAACTTGAAGGAATGTATGAACTTCCTCCATTTGTCCCAAAACAATGATTTGATTGTCTAGATATTGAAGTTACTAAAAAAAACTTAGAAAAAGAAAATACCTTGTACAAACCCCCAGAAATAAAATATTCACAAGTCTATAAGAAGTCTGAGCTTAAAAAATCTAAGTTTGTTTATAAGTCTACTTACATGTCTTTTGTAAAGCCTAGAATCAAGTCTATCAAATTAACTCTTAGTTATAAGCCCAAACAGAACTTTCAAAAAAAATTATTATCTTTATTCCCTGAACCTGAAATAAATTATATCAAGTCACATCAAGATGTAAAATTTGTATATTTTGGCCTTATAAGAGTTCACATAACACCATTGATTCCCAAAAAAATAAAACTTGTTATATATTTATCCCTATGTGATCATCGTCAAGTTAGTTTTAAACACAGCTATCAAATATCCAGTCTTGGTCACTTGAATGATGAAGTTGTTTTCTTTGATTTCTGTCTGAATCTCTCTATCACAATTTGTGACAAAAGATGTAAAGAAGTTAAGTTTGGTTCTTTGGATTGTTGGAAATTATTCACCTCCCTTTTTGGTTTAGATATGTTTTTTGAATTTAAATATGCCTCTATTAATCTTTGTTGTGTATAGTATGACAAATACTAATCACCTAAAGATTCTTGAAAATCTACCATATGCAAGAAGACTAAGTGGTATTTTCTAACTACAGAAAGGTCATATAGAGTTTGTCAAAATACTTTTTGATTGGAAGCTTGAATGGTTGAAAAATGTTTCTCCAAAAATGAAAGGCCAAGCTTGAGTACATAAAAGTGATAGTAGAACAGTAAATATCCTTCCTAGATCCTTGTCTATAAATAATTTTTCTGTTCTTTATCGTTCCAGACCATCAACCTCTTCCTCTTGCAGAGCTGTAAAAATAGGACATATTCTTAATAAAGATGAAAAAATCAATCAATGACTTGATCTTAAAGATCAATTACCTTGTATAATGATGAATCTTCTAAGAGAAGATAGTTTAAAATTTTATACAAAAAATAAAGTTAATCTATATAAAGATGGAAGATGGCCACCACACAAAGTAATACACAAGTAGCTTGCAGGTACAATACAATATTTTTTTGCTACTTATCAAGGAGATATTGAAGCCTCAAATAAATTCAAACATAAAAATTATGTGTCTAGGTTCAATTCTCATCTATCAGAGGATTTTGATGATCTCTACAGAGATGTATTATACATCTGACATGGTCTATATAAATTGACCTTCCTAAAAGACAACACTAATAACTTATATACAAATATGCAAAGCCAATTGTCTTCTATAGATTCTAAACTAGCAGGTTTAGATGAAAGCCTTGATTTGCTTACAAAATAGGATCAATAGGTAGAATCCTCTATTAAGATTCTATCTTATTAAGTAGATCTTGATCCCAAATTCAAACCCCATAAAAAATACCCCAATACCACACTCATGCAAAGGATACATGTCTAATTAAGCCTTGGTACCTCAATATTGATGATCTGTTGAACCCATTAAATGAGATTTCTACATGGTGCAACTCTATGAGGGTTATCACCATTAATTCTCATTTAGATCCAACAAGTACTACCAATTTTGCTTCAAAATTCTTTTAGAGAATTGTTAATCAATGGTGGAATTTTATGACCAAAGCAGAATAATTTGCAAGGGTTCACAACCAGCGTGATCCTATAGCTACTTTATTCCATTTACTAATTAATGAGTTTGCTCCTTTAGTCATAAATCGTGAACTGGAATCTAAAAAATAGCTTTTAAAGATAGAGCTTTGTGATATGAAACAATTTGATGCCTTCACCAAACAATTCAAAAAATTGGTCTATGAAAGGAAGAGCTTTTCCTCCACAGAGATTAAGATCAAATTCTTGCATGCTTTACCATATAATATTATCAATAGAGTTACTGCTTATATTGATCTAAAAGGCGTAACCATTGAAGATCTCTCACTCTCTAATGTTATCTATTTTGCTAAAAAATAGGCTATGTGTTTAGTCTCTGAAACTAAATCTATTTAAAAGCTCACAAAGCATCAAGCCTCTCAAATAGCTCTAACATTTCTTAAAACAACTCCTTTTGGTTGTCTACCATTTGTGCATCCTCGTAAGCAATAGAAGCAGTGCCACAAGCATTTGTCTTTTAAGCACCGCTCCTTTCCCTGTAAGCACTCCTATGTTCCTCCTCAATGTTTCCTTAAAAAGCATCGCACTGCATGTCCTCCATCCAAGTAGCCAATTTTCTACATCTATCACAACTTAGCTATATTACTCCCTACTGTCACTGCAAGAATCTTGCAGTCAAAGCTATTTTCACTTCCAACACAACAACATGGTGGGATATAGTTGATTCTGATAAAAATCTCTACTTAGAGGATGACATCTACGAACCAATTCTAGATGATCTCCCTAAAGATGATTCAAGAGACAACAAAGATGCAGATGCTATCGAGTCATTAGTCAATGACTTGGAACAATTGCTCACCAACATGCAATGACCATGGTATCGATCGCGGCACCATGATAATTCACAGCTGCCATATGAAACATATGGTAATTGGTCTCGCCATCATCATGAAGTATCAAAATGAGACATAAAACCATAGATCAGAGGATACTCCAGAGGAGAAGGATCAATCAGAGGGAGACAACACTCAATGCCATAGATACCTCGAACATTGCAAAGACCTCAACATCTTCCTTTGCAATTTCAGAGTTCTTTCAAGCCCATTGCCTCTTGGATCAAGAACAAGTTCACCAACACAGATTCTTCAAGAGAAATACCAACACCACAGATAGAGCCACAGTGGGATATGTTGTTATCCACAGAAAAGGAAGAAGAGGATGAAGAAGTAGAAAATTTTTTTTACTTAGATCAAAATTATTACCCCAGTGAATGCAGTAGTTTTCAAGAAAAAGAAGAAGAGCAAGAAGCAAAAAATATCTACCTTGAACAAACCCCTGTTCAACACCTAGGGAGACAAAAATTGGTATGTACAAGCATTCCTCCCTTAGAAATTCCACAACTAGCCTATCTAACATAATTGATTAATGGATAGTTTGCCCAGTTTATAACCTTAGAAATTAATGGCAGGCTAGTAGATGCCCATATTGATACAGGAGCTTCTCTCTCCTTTGCTAAATCATAGGTCATTCATGACTGGAAGACATTGGATGACACCATGGCATATAAGAGTTTAGATGTCCAAGGAAACAATTTTATCTGTAATAAATATTAGCATCAATAGACCCTTAGGATACAGGATAAAATCTTCTATGTTGATTTTTTTGCTTTAGACAGAATGCCTGTAGATATTTTACTAGGTGGTGCCTTTATAGACAGATACTCACCCTATGGTTCTACCACAAAGAGTATCATATTTACTATAGAAAATAAAAGGCTTAGAATTTCTCACCTCATTTATGCCACTGAACAATTTCTTAGTTCAATGACTCAAATATCTGAAACAATAATCTCTACTGAAATACAAGATATAGGTAAAAAGATCAAGACCACTATCTGTTCTAACAACCCTCAGCAGTTTTGGTTAAAATCTATGCCTGAGATGAATATCAAAATCATTGAGGGTAAACATATGAAAACTAGGAAAAGAATCCCAATACTAGCATAGGATTACAGTGATATGGAACTCCAGATTAAGAAACTGGATAGTAATGGTTTCATTAAAAAATCAACTTCTCCCTACTGCTATTATGCATTCATGATTAATAAATATTTTGAGTAGAAGAGAGGAAAGAAAAGAATGGTCATCAATTACAGACCATTAAGCGCCATTACTCAGCCTTTTCTATATCTGATTTCAGATAAAAACTATCCACTAGAGAAGGTAGCATCATGTAAATACTTCTCACAATTTGACTGCAAGTCTAGCTTTTATCAAATCAAAATCAAAGAAGCTGACAGAGAAAAGACAACATTAAGTTGTCCTTTTGGCCATTTCCAGTGGACAGTAATGCAATTCAGCTTGATAAATGCCCCTACATTCTATCAAGTCCATATGGATAAAATATTTCAAGGCACTTCTAATTTTCTGTGTGTGTACATAAATGACATACTAATATTCAGTAATTCTCTTACTAACCATTTTACTCATATCTCCAAATTCTTTGAGTTGACACAAGATGCAGGGATAGTCTTATCAGAAACAAAAATTCAGTAATGCAAAATTGAATGTAACTTCTTTGTAATGGTGATCTAAGACTCAAAGCTGCAAGTCCAACCACACATCAAAAATAAAGTCGTCAGTTTTCTAGACATCCTTGATAAACCCAAGCTCCAAGCCTTTTTGGGATTGTTGAATTATTTAAATAGCTTTTATCCTATCTCTGGTGAAGATAGGTTTTTACTTCAGGAGCTTCTCCAGAAAAGGAAAGATTTCAAATGGAAGGAAGAACATACAGCTGCTATTCGCAAGACTAAATCTAAAGCAGTCTTACTTCCTGATTTATATATCCCAAAATCTGATCAAATGATAGTTTATACTGATGCCTCTGATACTGCATGGGGAGGACTACTTATTTGTGTACATAACAATAAAGAATTTGTTTGTGAATTCTCTAGTGGATTTTTCAGTACTGATGTTCTAAAATTGATTTCTTCTGATAAAAAAATCTATGCTGTAAAGAAAAGTCTTGAGAAGTTCATGTTAAAACTTCTCCATTTTCCACATTTTATTGTAAAAACCGATTGTACTAGATTTCTGACCTTTTAAGAAAAAAATCATTGTCAGAAAGATGGTGATGGTAAATATGTTAGATGGCAAGCCTTTTTTAACCAGTTTAACTTTACAATAGAACATATTAAAGGTACTGATAATGTAATTACAGATTGGCTCAGTGGAAGTCCTCTGACTACACTTATGCATCAACCCATTCCTGGTTTCAACTTCTACAATATATAACCAATGACTGTGCTAATATATAATAGAGTTCAAGTTCTACAATTTATGCTACCATGTTTAGTTGAATTTCTAACATGAACAGTTCATCATTTTTCATGAAAACACTTTAAACCCCGTGTTTCCGTCTAATCAGAAAACAAAATATCGATTCCGATTTACGTTCTTCAATGATGGCAGTGTTGAACGTAAGACTACATTCTCACACCAATATAAGAGGTGGAAAAGAAGGCAGAGCATTTTCATAGGGAAATGCCACCCGTAATAATGTCACCAATATAAGGAAATGCCTCTCGTAATATTTTACGAACTCAATGACATGACGTCAATATTCGGAACAACAGTCGCCAACATGGCGTTAACTGAACCGGCTTTATTTTATTTGGGTTGAATCTCTTTTCATGATTGTTGTGACCCTAGAAAAGTTAACCGTACGTTGAATTCAGATAGATTTTATAAGTCGCAAGTACACATCCCCCAAAAGTAACGGGAAAGGTACCCGCAGGCCCAGTGGAGTATGCAAATATCTTAAAGGGGGAGAATTGCAAGTCTGGACCACCAACCATGCATTCATATCTATATATGTCGCCTTTTCTCAATTTGCAACGGATAATTGACCATTTAAAAGTGTCAATTGCAGTGACTAATCACAAATTCAGTTAATGGTTGGTTAAGAAGTCAAAATGTTAGTCCGTCTTAGTCTGTACGAATAAGAGGGGAGAGTGACTGACTGTAGGAATCTTTATCAGCGCACTGTAGAGTCGTGTATACACTATGGCTATGGACACAACATATAGTTTATTTAAGAGTCTTTTGCACAATTTTTTGTTTCAGTGTTTATTTTTATTTTTAGATTTTTTTTTTTCAATTTTAATTTTAGAAGTGTAAATAGATTTATTATTCTATTCTATAATTATGAATTGTCGTCCCAGAAATATGTCAACAATTTAATTTTATTTGGAATGTCTTCCAAAGACAATATACTAACAATTGAAGGCACACTTCTCAGTGAACTTATTCAATGACTCAGAGAAGATCACGTTTAAATTGTTGAATATGTTAATTTTAGTATGCCACTAGTGGGAAACCTTCAACGTGTAATGCAAGACATAATTTGAGTATATTGAAATTTAGAGTTCATTTCTTAGCATTATGAGAAAGGAGTATCAAGGTTTTTTCAGTGATGAATCTTCGTTAATCTATAAATATTTCATTTTTTGAAGTCAACATTTTATGATTTTTGTGGAGTGGCCGATAGGGTGGGATCACCTAAATTTTTGGGATCAAAGTTAATTTCGAGGAGAGGTTCACCTACATTTGAATATAAATTTCCTCATATAAATGTAATTCGTCAATACCTCGAAAGTAAATCATGAGGAATTTTCTATATACCATCAGACGACTTTAAGAATTTTTTTGGTGGTTTGTATTTTAGTTCCTAGGAGAGCTTCAAGAATCAATAATTTCTATCAAGGTATGCAATGATAGCTTGCAATCATTTGACTGCAATCTACCGCTGCTCAATGGTAGCATCCAAGCGGATGACAGTGGGTTACAAGTGGACATAAACAGTCTATGGACGGACACCAATAGTCTATGGGCCACCACTGGTTGTTTGCTATCAGACGTTGGTAGGCTACCATTGGGAAATCTCAAAAACATAAAAGCTTAGAATGTGGTGAGAGCCTGGCTCGAACACACAATCTTAAGATGTTTTGTTAAATAATAATCCCACATGCACAAAAGTATGGTAAATAATAATCCCACATGCATGCCTAGGAACCTTCTCATTAGTGAGAGACACTATAAATACTCTAGCCTCAACCTTTAATATTCTTGAAGCTACATGGTGAGCATATAGTGTTGGCATCCTTCTGCATAGTGATGGCAACCACCCGTACTATGTTAGCATTCATCAACATGATATGGATGAGCACCAACACCATGCAAATGAATGCCATCATGATGTAGATGAACATAGATGATTCAACATCCATCAGCATGTCATTGGTGTCTCTTTGCCTTACATAGACATCTTTTTGCATGGTGCTAACATTCATTCATACCATCCTAGTAATCACTTGCACGATGTTGGCATCTACTCACACCATGATGATAGTCAACTATATTGTGTAGGCATCTGTCTGCATAGTGCCTACATCCATCCACATCGTGTAAGTGTTCATCTACCCTATATTGTCACTCACTAGAATCACATAAACATTTGTCTATGTGCTATCATTGTTTATCTGCATCAAGATAGATTTTCCCTATGATATGCTAGCATTTGCATGTGCCATACCATTATTCATTTGTGAGGGTTAGAAAAACTTGGCAGGCCTTGTGTGATTCATCACTTGGCATAGCATCATTTGCCTATTCAATGATATGCCTTATAAACTGATTCACCACCATTGCAAATCCAATTCACCTCAGGACCTCCATACATTTTTTATATGGCCCACTAAAATGAACTCTAAGGAGTATTAACATCCTCAAGTGCTATGAGGATGAGTATGTGAAATTTTAGCTTACACCAACATAAGAAGTAGTTGTTCCAAAGTTACAGAAAAGATTTTCATAACTACATTGTGCATCTACGCGAGAACACAACAAAGCCACATAAGGTGTTGAAGTTTATCAATGGAGTCTTAAACCTTATATCTGTGCCAAGATGGATATTTTAACCTCTACCATGTTATAAAAATCATATCACAACACTGATAAGATACAGACAAATTAAAATAAATAAGCAAAAGTTTTCTTCATCATCTAGTGCCACGTGCAAGATCCAACCCATGTGCCCCATTAAAAATTCATCCATAGGAGTAGAATATGTCACATAAAGGAGATTAGTATAAATCAACTACACAACAACATAAGGCTCCAATGCCTTTCACATCAAACAAATAAAAGAAGAATCAAGGTGACAAGTGGTGCCACTAACACCACATGAACTCACACAATGATGTTGAATGATGCAGACATCAATATTTGATTTTGTAATATACACCAGGTTCTACATAATAAGAAGGTACTAACCCAAATGTTACTTGCTTAAGTGCCAATAACACTACCATCGACACTTTAGAAGAATCAGAACACCTCCCACACAACGTTCTAGGTCAATAATTAACATATTCATGTTATCATCGATAATGGGAGCCAAAATAAATTAATCATGTAAGGTGGAGTCATGTGCCTAGGTATTTATACTAAAGCTTATCCTTGACCATACTCTCTAGGAAGGCTATGAAAAGGGAAATATATTAAGGTTTGATCATAATGCACTTTCAAGTATGTATTCATGCCTATGGAGGACACAATCAATTGTGGCCTAACGTCATTATAAGTTAAAAACATTTTATTCAGAAGGTTGTTTCTGTTCAACCATGATAGTACCTATCATCTAAGCCATAAATTGATCATCCATGTCAAATGCTACATCTTCAAATATTTTGGAGTCACCTTCAATGACCAAAATCACTTTTGTCTCTAACAAACAATATTATAAGCTCATTTCTCACTCATATAAAATTATGCTACTCATAGTTCATCCCAAGATAATAACAATTTACTAAACAAGAATTCATTGGTAGTGCATTATGTTGTAAAATAACCACATCAACAATAAATTGAAAATTTACTATAACAATACAAAGATGTCTTTGAATAAATAAAGGAGCTTTAAACACATTATGTGGTAAATAATTAGATCAATCTTGTCATTAGATCCCTTCTTATGGACACTCCACTATACCATAGGTTTGTTTGTGAGAGTAATGAAATATGTTGTTTGATCTAAGAGATTATTTATCAAGGAAAGATGAGGCCAAGATATTCCCCTTGTGGTAACCTAATTTAACAAGACAATGGTGCCTTTGGAAAATTACAATCTTAATGGATTATAAATTTAACCCTTAAGACCACAACATTGACTCAACAAACAACACATTGGTGCCACTATAAAGCTATAATCTTAATGGGTTACAGTCGTAACCCTTACAATCAATACCCTAACTCCTCAAACATAAATCAAGGTGTAGACACTAAAATATGGCATTAATTATTGAATAATGATAAGCTTGACATACATGTATGACATATGACTTGTGCACATAGATATGGTCCTAAATTTTTATCTCACGCTATCTTAGTGCTTTTTATGGGTCTGATCATTCTTTTATGCTATCACATACCTTTAATAACCTTAGTGTCTATTTCAAACCTGTATATTATCCTTCACAAACATGCCTATACACTCAGTTTAATCTTCTTGTGCATGGGCCACTACCATCAAACATGGTCAGTATTGGCAGTCGATAATGACTTGAGCTTGATGGTACTGATTCTCTTCTAACAACGATCAATTTTCAAATATAAGACATTCTTATGTGTTGGCTTATGTGTTTTAAAATTGGCACAACCACATCCTTTTGGTAATGAGATGCATCTACAGCCAACTAATTAACAATAAAAATGATGGATATGTCAATGTAGATAATATTAAATGAATCAAAGGCTCTAATGAATCCAAAAAAACATCCTTATCCTATTTTAGTATTATGTTATTATATGCATATATTTTTTCACCTATTACACAAATAAATATGAATCACTCTTCACAATGAGCCTCCTAATACCGAAATAAAAAACATTGGTGATGGTTTATGACTAAAATGTTGAGAATTCCAACTATTAAAAAATTGATACTTACCCATCATGAGAGCCTATGCAACATACCCTGACCTATTTTATATCCCTACATCCATGTAGATCTACAAGCCACAAAATGTTAGAGTGTAATAGAATCCAATGATTTCATATTGTCAAAAAAATATATTATTACAATAATTAAATAATAGCCAATTATTTATGTTATTTAGAGGACAGATCCTACCTTGATATAATTCTAACCCCCATTATAACTTTTCCATGCAATTTCCCAAAAAACACATTCTCTAAAAATGTAAAATAGATCTAAAAAAACCCCATTCTGAAATCTTGAATCAAGCTTTCTCTCAACACAATATCAAACTTTCTCTCATAGATGACAATCTCATTATAGATTATATTTTTTCAATCCATACATACACATTAAAATATAGCATAACAATATTAATGGTGCCTAACATAGGAAAAATAAATATTTGTATAACCTACTTTCTAAATTACCCTTCCATATCTATAACTTGGTCATTAGTAGACCAACATTTCCTTATTGGTAGGATTTTGGCCCTAAAATACAAACCAACTAGGCTATGCCACTCGTAAAAAGTAGGTAAATACAATTGTAGTCAGCTTCCAACTTCTAATGTGCACCATCGATCATGTATGGAATAAAGGGCTCATTTTAGTAGGTGAATACATATCAACAAAATAAAATTATAAATATAAAACCATCCATAAAATTATTTATACATAACTAATTTTAGTTAAACAATATGACATCCAATTATTATTATTTTTTAAGTAATAAAGCTTTTAAAATATAACATGAATGAATTATTAACACAAACATATTCACAATTTATTTAAGCTATTCTAAATATAATTATATCCTCAAACAATTTGCATCTTATCTATAATTTTATACATGTCTTAATCTACATAATTGATATAGCATAACATTCAAAACACACTCAAAGCCTTCCATTATGTGCATCCAAGAGATTATGTTAGATGCCATGATACATAATATGGGTCTAAAGTCTCCATAAGATTGGTGGAAATATTAGAGATGGAACTCTAAAACTCACTTTAATAATTAGTCTCCAAGTCTTCTATATCAAGTTGTGAGTCCTTTCTCTCCACCATTAGATAAGTTAGTCATGTGATGGAATCATAATTAATCACTTAGGCCCTAGATTACAGTACATAAAAAAAATAGAATACAAAGCTTGAGCCAAAGATTGCTCACATTCTTTAGTGCTTGATTTTCCATGGTCTTCCTCTCAAGGAGCATCCCCTTTATATTTGTATTTCTCAACCCAACTATCTTACTTGTTCTAGACCAAAATCCTTCAAACATCTCTTTTGGACTTGCCCCAAAACCAATCCACTTTGCACTAGATCTATAACCTCTTTCATCCCTTTAAGCTAAGAAAAATCTCGTGGTGAATGGCCTTCTTTGGAGATAATGTTTAGTGGTTGGCATATATAACTCTTTTATGAAATTTCTCTAGGTCTATCATATTATTTCAATTATGGAGAGCGAGAAACTTAGGTTTGTTTAATAATGAAGAGGCATCTTGTCTATTTTCTATTAATGACAATGGGGTTATTATCTCTTCAAATGTTAGTAAAATACAAGCACAAGTAGAGATGGTGGATATGAAATTCTAACACTTGAGGGAGTTACTTTACTGTTGAAGGAGTGTTCCATGCATTATGAACTACATCCCCCCCAAACCACTTAACATATGGATATCCTCCCTCGATGCACCATCACTAGAGAATTCATTTGCATATTCACAACTAGTTCTCCACTCCTCATCCTCATCAATTGGGTGTATTATGTCACCATTGTATGTGAAGTCTAATTTTGGTTCTTCTCAATGAATCTACCCTATGCAAGGGAGTGGTCCAATTGGCAGTGTTGTTTAGCCACCACCTAGCTAGGGTATTATTATATATTTATCTTTCTCAGATCTTATTTTAGATGCTTGGATGACACCATATCCTTCTTCAAGTGAGCCTTCCTCTTGGAATTCCCAACCACCTAAGGATGATCTGCCACCTCTACCTTCTAGGGCAATGGTTTGTGCCTAGCTATTTATATTTTTTGTTTATTTTAGTTGTTTGGTTCTCTCATTGCCATGTGTTTTCTAACATTTTTACTGATGTGAGATTGTTTCTTTTGACCAACATGGAAAGTGGGTTGTGACATTTTTTTGGCCATCATATTATTGTAACCATTTTATATTATTACTTTTTGAGTAATAATAGTTATATTGATGCATTCCAATAGTAAACACATATCTGAAAATAAAATCAATTTCAATAGACTAGGCAATAAATAAGTGTGCTCATCCCACAAGTACAATCACCATTTGTTAGTACACATGACAAACATCAAATTTAATCAACCCTAATTAGCTTATCACTCTATATCATCTTATCACTCTAAATATTGCTCCTAACCTATATTTTGATTAATCATGTTACTTTATCCTTTGTTGTTGAAATGAATTAACTTCTACAAGATTTTCTAATATGAGGAATGGCTACCGAGTGTACATAATTCATTGTTTTACTATTACATATGTTAGAGACATACATTCTCATCCTACTAGCTAGGTATGAACATATATACATACCATCCTACCAATTGGAAACATAAAGTGGTTTTTTAACAAATCAAACTCCTACAACTAAACACAATATTGTGACTTGAACTTGTGACCTCTTTATTACAACTATAGAGATTTAAAACCGATATACATCGGATTATATGCAACTAATTTTAACACATCATTGATATTTGAAATAAATTTGATATTTGATATGACAAGTCAAATGAGATAATATGTATAATAATGTCATATTGACATTATATGTATAATGTTGCACCCACTAAACTACATAGTCTCACCCCAACCTTGTTTTCATAGAGAAAGAGATAATGAAACAATATAGTACATAAAATTGATGGAATATAAAGGGATAATTATTGAGAACATTAATACATCTATTTTTCTACAAGTGAATGATAATTAATTGTTTAAAAGACTCAACAATCATATTATGAGAAATATTAAAGGTCTAAACTAGATTATTTTAGAGACAACAAATATCTAAAGATATAAGAAATATCATTATGTGCAACTACCCATGCCCTTTTAACAAGCATACATCTTCAAAAGGTATGCATGATAGATTCTATAAGATTATAGATTGAATAGTTAAGGGGATCAATAACAAGAAATATCATGTTGTCACCAATAGGTAGCTTGTAGAAAAGAACCTTCCAAGTAATGATATGATCCACGGTGTCAGCTTTGGACATCCAAATGACATTTCTAAGGTGTTTCCATTTAGCTTGATTGAATTTGCATTTTCAATTCAAATTGAGCCTTAATTCCAAAGATAACCCTAGAATGAGTTTTTGATAAACATATTTGACCAAGAAATGGTCAAATTATTTAATCCTAAATTTAAATGTGGTATAGGGTTGAGAATATATAATTATTCCAAGCACAAGGGTAATAAACTAATCTATAGTAGGGCAATTAATTGTAAACTCAAATAAATGAATTTTCTAAAATATAATACTTAGATATGTTAAATATAGAAAGTATTAAATTTGAAAGATGTTCAATTGCTTTCAATACCAAATAGAAAAGATACTTAGTTGGGTTTACTATGCACAAACATATTAGGGCTGAAAACATGTGTAAAGTATGTAGGATCAATATTTTAGATGAATCATAAGATTATGTAAATTATACTTATGGAGTTGTAGACACTATCATCAAATCTGATTATTACCATCGACACTAGTGTCTGACTATGACATAGGTTTCTAGTATGGAATAATGACTAGATCTAGATGCGACCAAATTCATTGTTCAAGGATTTTTTCATCTTTATACTAATGTATTCAAATATAGGATAAAGGTTGTCATTCTTCATTGATTAATCAAACTGTAGCTCTTCTCCCATAAAATGAATTTAATAAAAATGGGTTAGTGGGCTCACAGTATCGAGGTAACCCTAAAAAATCCTTTATCAATAGGTGATGCCAACATAGATAATACTCCAAAGAAGGCCTAAAATTATGTAGTTATCCCTTATATGTGAGAAAAAGTGTGCACAAGGGTGAAATATATTGTATGATGATGAATGTAGTGATCTATCTTATAATTTGAAAAATATCATTCATGGACTACTCTTTGAATTCTTCAAACCTATACTATGACTAATCTTATGCTTGATATGAAAATAAGGCATAATAGCTTAGTTGTATAGTTGATTGATTTAGTTTTTGTAGGTGATTTTATTGGTATTCTTATAGATGATGAATGAGAAGGCTTATTCTTGTATTTATACCACACCTTTTGAAAATATCTCATGGTGGGGTTCAATAAGACAAATAGGCCAACCCATAGGCTTTAAATCATTTACAATTTAGATGACCTTTGGTAACTAGAAACTAGATAAGGATCTAGCTACTACCATCAGTGGTAGTGTCCCTCTATGGTTAGTAGTGTCAAGAGGGATAGGAAATAGGTATAGATGTAAAACTCAAAGTGAAGGACATTTATCAAATTTTAAGCTTTATGTGCAGTATATGAGCCCTGGGTCATTAGAATAATATGGGTCAAACTAAGATATATGTATTTAGGTAAAATGAGATGGTGAATGTGAACCTTTCGACAATAAGAAGGTCTAGAATTGAAGGACAGAGCCTTGATTGACATTTATAAAATTTATAATACTAAGATGCTATAGATATTTAGCTTTAGTATTTACATTTAACCCCCTTGATCTATTAATGTATAAGGATAAAATTACTAGTTTAAAAGAAATAAATATGTATCTAGGTGTGTATAACACACATTTCCTTTGCTTGAGCCCACTTTGAGTGCTTTGGTGGTATATGACCTATAACCAAGAGTATGTTATAGTATAAATCAATGCATATAATATATAATTTTAAATAATTAAAATGCTTGAAAAGAAAGAGAGAAAAGAAGGAGTACACCTATGTGTCGATGTAAGCATGTTGCATCTTGTTGTTTTGAGTTGGTAAAGCTGCTTCCTTATGAAGAATTGGAGATACAAGAGGTGAAGACTTGATCCTTAGATATTTGAATATGGATACTATAAGGTATCATGCCCAAAATCTAGTGTAAGGATGAGTTGTGACATGGCTATTGAGATCAACATATCTCAATTTCACAATTCAAGTATGAATATACATAATCTCGTGAGGGTGAATGATTTAATCAACCCATCTTATAAACCTAGTGAGATTGCATAATTTAATCACTCTAATATATAATTATGGTCACATTGAATGAATTGATCATTTCACCCTATAAAATTAACCAATTGCTGATAAAAAAATCTCAATAATAGTATATCTTGGTGTAATCAATGCATCCTAGTAAGTAGTATAAATGGTAAGGTTTGAAATTTCTAGTGTAATAACATGGCATATGCACCTATAATATGTATGAGATATAGTATATTCATCATAAATATGTAAAAATATTATATCTAATCTATGAAAAATTAGTGCAATGTATAGGATTCTAAATTAATTATTTTTTACATCATGAAGCTGAACTTGAATTTGTGCAATTGTGTAGGTCATGACTTTATTATATGCCATCACTAAAGTCTAGAGATATTTAGTAAGTATGTAATTCTGGAGGTCATGTTTTTATTACATGCCCCCACTAAAATCAAGGAACTATGAAAATGTGGAGGTTATGTTTCTATGACATGACCCCAATGATATGATATCCCTGCTTTTGAGGTAAGGGAAAATATAATCTAGAAGGTACATGACCTCAAAAGGATAAGGTATTTGTATAATATATGTATAAATCATGTATTGATCATGTAGTTATATAGAGATAACATGTTGAAGTAGATATATCAATTAGTATCACAGTATGTGATCATATCAAGTCACAAAGAGGTATGATATCAATCATGGCAATGTCTAGAGAGTAATGATATAAGCTCAGAAGATAATTAATCTCACACACAAGACTACTCAATGTAATGAAAAATAATGATATGAGGATAATTCATATGAGGTTCATATTCAAATACCGCACGATCAAAAGGGATGACCTATATAAATGTCTAATCCACATAGAATGACATATTAAAATTTTCAATCAACATACAATGATATATTTAAATGTCCAATAAACATATAATGACCCAAGGGCCAATAAATAAGGAAGATATTCAAATGTTTCACAAGCAAGATAATATCAAGCAACAAAATATACTAAAAGAAGTGACAATGTGAATGAATTATAAGTGACTATCATAAGCATATTATACTAGTCCTTGCATATGTGTTAGCAAAAAAGGTTATGTAACATACATTATCAAGTACACTATGAAAGATATGAGCATGGATATAGACATGTGTAAGCATTTACATATAAGCTCAAACATGATAATATATAAATTATCTTAAAGTATATGTAAACATATCAATCATGACCAAATAAGTAGATGCCACCAACGTATTATATGACACGGGTAGAGGATAGGTCCAACATTTTGAAATACATAGATCAAATGTTTGGGTATGCCTATATCACACAAAAAGATGCCTATAATAAATTTATCTATATAAATTAAATGATATGCTATCTACTAAAAAAAAACATAAATGTCAAGGATCTAATAAAACATGGGAATGTTGAATATTTTTGTATTTTTTGAATTATTTGAATGATTGTGTATTTTATTAAATATTTAATATAATTTACAAAGGAGCTTTATACAATGGAAAATTACCACTAGAAACCAATGTAATCATCAAGGGGTTGCCTCAATGAAGTTTTTGTATCATGTATATCATAGTCATATGTTGCATAATCAATATCTTTGAGATCATACCAATATTTTGTATTATTAGGGTAATAATCATCAATGTAATTATTATTTTAGGAGACATGTAACCTCTTGAGTTATTATTGAACTTGTGATATATTATTTTGATCATTTGTGTATGAAAATCCCATTGCACAATAGATTGGAGTTTCTTTCTTAAAATTGTGTTTTTTCTTTAATATGTTCATCATTGTCAAAATGTTGCATCTCATTATGGAATAGAGAATAGGCATGCATCTTTCACTGAACACTAGGAAAAGATGTAATTTGTGCCTTGACTTATTATTCCTTGAGGCATGGAATATATATGATGTTTGGGTCTGTAGCAACCATATTTGTATCATTTGAGTTTATAGGCATGTTTTGATTTGAATATTCCATATTTAAAAACCCACTTTTTATAATTGTTTTCTTATCTAGAGATTAACTTTATAACTTTTATTCTTGCTCTATGTGTTACCTTTGCAAATGTTTTTGTTCTAAAGTAATCTTTGGTACCCATATTTGTTGGTTTGGAACTTATGTTTTAGGAGAGGTACACATAATGTGATTGTGTTTCTTGATTGATGCATCAATGATATGATTACCACTATCATTTATCTTTTGTATTTTATTCTTCAAGGTAAAACAATAATTTGTATGATGTTTATGCATTCTATAATATGCACAATAGTATTTTGATCTCTTTATAGGATGTAGAGGAAGTAAATAAATCACTTTTTTGTGAATATTTTTTATTGAGATATCAATTGGAATATTATTAGCCTTTTATTCACTTTTTAAATCAATTTTTTAGATTCATTATGTTGTAGCTTGGCATTTGGATATGAAACCTTTTTGGGTATAAAATTATTAGATGAATATGTAAACACATAATTCACTTATTTGACTTTGTACATATAAAATATTATTTTTTAATGGTTTGATATTTGAACTAAAATTATTTTATAAATTTTCTATTAACTTTCTCATAAGAATGAGTTGATAATTAAGGGTTTCATAAGCATAAAATCTAGGTACTTTAGTTTTAAAATGCATACACACACCATCTAGAGGTGGTGGTGTGAGAGAGTTGTCAATGATGTCATGGTTACATCTTGGAGGTGTCCTGGTGAGTGGATGAAGTACTTTGATAGCTTGAGTGACAATGACAATGTGTGCAATGTGATTGTTCTAGTGTGTTTGAAGTTGGCTTGGTTGATCTTCAATTTTGGCATGGTTAGAGATGCTCAAGGATGAGTATGAAGTATTTAGTATGTGAAAGGGATCATATAAGATATTTTATATGATTTATAGAGTTTTTGTGCATAATTTTAATTCACCTAGATCAACATTGTTTTCATCTAGACATTTCGGGTCTAATGGTAGGAAATCTAAGTAGGTAGTTTGTTGACATCACCATTACCACATATTGATGAGTCAAAGGGAGTTAGTCATATGGTTTTGATCACATTGTTCCCTAGTTTATATGTGATAATTCTCAATTCATGCACCTAAGCACAATAAAATATATGTGGGTGCAAAGTTTGGATCTCAGGGATTTTGATAGTGTTTTTTATGTTTAAATAAAATTGAGTAAGCATGTTGATGATGTCATAATTCACATACATGAAGGTTTCAAGAGGAAATGGTCATATGGGTTTTTTAAATATTTTTATTATTTCTTATGTGCTAAATCTAAGGTCATACACCTAAGCGAGACAAAATATGTGCAAGTGCAAAGTTGGGATCCCAAGCAGTTTGACATTGTTTTAATGTCATTATATCTCATACATGTGAGGGTTCCAAGACTATTTTTTTATATGGTTAGATTATATTATGTGAGTAGATCATATGGTCCAAATTTGAGAACATGAAAGTGAGCGAGGCAAAATTTATGACTATGCAAAGTTAGTCTTCCAGGCATATTTCAATGGTCCCCATACTTAGTCTATTTTACACAAAGATAAAGATAAAGATAAAATGAAGATCGAATGGCTCATGGGAAATCATACATTTAATATTTATGGTTCACATCAAGTCAAAGAGGTCAAAGCGTTCATTATTTAATGAAGGTAAATATTGAGCCCCTTACAAAAGGATCAATGAAGCGTGTTTGTTCCAAGGACTCAAGAAGCAATGAGATGAGGACAAGTGCTCAATGGTTAATGATATAAGTACTTAGAAGGAATGTGAGGGTATCAAGTTTAATGATCATGGGGGTTATGATAAAGATATAACAATGATCACTACATGATAAGGACCTGATTGATACGCAGAGATCAACAATGCATAATGAGTCAAGATTGCAAGATTGCATGAAATGAGGTCAACATGTTCAAACTTTAACTTTTGTCATTGGCAGACTATGTGTTAAAGGTTGAGATTTATATAATAATATTGATGATTTGTGTTTAATATAATTAGTGAGGATTTGATATGTGAGCATAGTTTTTGAGGTTTAACTGTAACCATTTGTATTTGAATATTTAAATTTACAATGAAAAAATCAGTGCTTTGTATTTTGGCCATAACCTTCAATCCATGTAGAATCTTCTCATAAATAAAAAATAAAATTTATAGAGTACTCCAAGGAACATATGGAAATATTAATTTGAAGGTTTTAAAGTGTGTATAATCAAATATATTGAGCTTTAAATTTAACTATGTGTTTGAGCATATTCTACAAGTAACCCGAGAAGGGTATTTGAGCTCATTCTGATGTTGTTTCAGTATCTCATGATGAATTTGATATTGGGGAGTGTTTTAGACTCCATGAAGATGATCTATGTGTATTAATAAGGTTTTATCAATCGTATGTAATATGAACAAAGGTTTAGAAGTTGATTGTGTGCTCGTTCATAGTGACTGTGTGCATATAATGTTTGAGTGAGTTGTGATTAAGAGAATGGTAATGTGATGGATATAGAAACTTAAATAGAACCAATAAATCATGTTTAATGGGTCCATTCATTTGGAAAGTGATCTTATGTTTTAATCTTCTCAGAGAAGTGTCAAAGAGCTGAATGGGTCTCCACAATACCTAAAAGTGACTTAGGCCTATTTGAAAGTGGATTGTGCTTAAGTGTGACCCATGCAAGATGACTTAAGGGTGAATTCATTTTCTATGTCTGATTAAGGTGTTGATAATTCATGATATCTCTATATATAGTGAAATCAAAGATGATGATTTCTAGACATGTGAAAGACTTGTGAGAGAGACTTGTGGAAGGTGGATGTGAGAGTTGTGGAGTAAAGGAGAGGTAGAGTGCCCAGTTGGATGAGTTGATAATTAGAGTAGACTTATGACTATGTGTATGACTTATAGGTCATATTTTTTATGTCAAAAAATTTCTTTTGCAAATTGACGATATACGAAGAGGTTTGAGTGTGCATACGAGGCCTATTTGAGATAGAGAGGAAGTTTGTGCAAGGGTTAGATAAATAAAGATCCATCATCCAATGTTAAATACATAATTTCTAAGGTGGAGGTGTTGAAAGGAGGGTCTAAAATACTTGTTCTACCTTAGGGGCAATTACTCCTTCTGAAACAGGTGTTTTATTAAATACATTTGGTTAAGAGGATATGATCAAGGTTTATTGGTCTAAAAGAGTTCACCAGTCTCTTGTTTGTAATTTATTATAGGAGAGTAGTCCATGTGTTTCAAACTTGAGAGTGGGTTTTATTCTCCATGAGGGTTTTTCACAGGAAATATGTGTTGTGTTTTTTATCATTGTGTATGCATTTAATAAATGAGCTCTCTTGTTGATGTTGCTTGATCAAGTTGATATATGTTATTTTTTTAATAGTTTGAAAGGATTGGAATTAAAAGTCAAATATCTAGGCTCACTAATTCACCCCCTCTCAATGATTGTACCTCTAATAATTGATATCAAATTAGGTCCTTTGGTAAAGGCTTAACAACTTGAAGGTGATCCAAGTTACAATATGGGTAGTCATCAAGGAGGCTTATCTACTAAGCAAGCATCGATGTTCAATGGATCTAATTATATTTTTTGGAATGTAAAGATGAGGACATACATTACATCCCTAGGGTTTGATGTATGTCAATATGTTTTGGATGGTTATGTTGGTCCTACTACTCCTCCATCTAGTGCTATAGACAAAAATTTATTTGAGAACAATACAAAGGCAATGAATGTGGTATTTTAGAGATTGAATACACCAAGGTAATAAATTATAAATATGATAAAGAGATATGGGAAAAAATGCAAATAATTAATGAAGGAGATTTAAAGGTCAAGCTTACTAAGTTACACACTGATAGAAGGCAGTTTCAAAGTCTCAAAATGAAGGAAGAAGATTCTATGGCATCTTTTATATAAAGATTTGATGAGATTGTGAACATCATCATATGTTTTGGAGAGAACCTTGAAGAGGATATTATTGTTCAAGAGGTTTTAAGGTCTCTATCCACTAAATTTTGATCTAAAAGTATCTACCATAGAATAAATTCATGATCTTACTCAATTGAATATGGATCAATTGCATGGCACCCTTACTACCTATGACATGAGGAAGAATGATGATATACCACCAAAGAAGGAAGAAACTTTCAAGATTGAAATGAAGATAAAGAATAAGTTCCAAGGTAAGAAATCCAAAGAGGATGACATTTTCGATGTATATGAGGATGAACTAATTGCTTTAATTTCAAGAAAATTGAGAATAGGTTCAGGAAAGTATAAAGGTAAACTACCCCTCAAATGCTTCAATTGTGGTGAGATAGGACATTTTGATAGTAAGTGCCCTCATAAGTATAACAAAGATGATTATGAAGAGTATAATCAAGGTCATGATTATGTTAAAAGATCATTCAGGTCTGATAAAAGTAAAAAGGGATTCAGAAGGTTTGACAATAAGAAGTACTTCAAGGTCAAGAAGAGTCTCTACACCAAAGAAGATTACAACTCATCAGATAAGAGTGAAGTTAGTGACTAAAAATATGATCATGAAGATGATGGTCCTATTGAAGATGAATCCCTATTCATGACTGAGGAAGGTAGTTACATCAAAAGGAGTCTACTTTTAGTGATTTAGATGATGATGAAAATGAGGTGGACTGTAAGACTATTTTGATAAATGATCTTGAAGAACTAAAGATTAAAAAGAATATTAACAAGAAGATGAAGCCTCAACTCAAATACTATGAGGAATAATTTAGTATATTTGAGGAAAGAATGAATGAAGATGCCAAGGAGCATGCAGATATGGTCAAACATCTCAGTTATCAATTGTAAGTTTTGTCTACAATCCTAAAAGATAAATAAGATGATTGCTCAAGGTATGCTTCTAAGATTATATCTTTGAAAGATGAGTTAGATAATTCTACATGTAAGGTGAAATCATTTATCAAGTTTGATAAGAGTTATAATGATCTTGATGATCTCCTAAAGACTCAAAAGTTAACTAGTGATAAATCTGGATTGGGTTTTAATGAAAAGCCCAAAGTTGCTTCTTAAGATGACATGAATGTTAATGAGAGAAATGTGGATAATATTTTGAATAAAAATCATCAGACAAGGAATGAAACTACTCACAAAGTGAAGACAAATCAGATCAGACAACCAAATGCCATGAGGTATGTAATTTTCAATAGTTACTGATATACTTGTAATCAATTTGGGCATAGAGCTAGAGAATGTAGAAGACTTGTTAAAAATGAGTTTACATGGGACTATGATGGGGGTCATCAATCAAAAGGTGTGACAAAGGTTAAGTGTTTCAACTATCATAATGAAGAACACTTTTATAAGCATTGTCCAAATAAGGAAAGGCAAGGCAAGGCTTCTTGAAAAAGAGTAGTTTGTTTCAATTGTCATAGCATTGGACACATTAATAGTTTTTGTCTGAACAAGGTAAAATAAGCTAAGTTTCCATCAAGGAGTATGGTTTACTACAACTATGAATGAAGAGGTCATATTTCTAGATTTTGTAAGCAAAGGCCATTAAGTCAGAATATATTTTATCAGGATCCTAAAGTGCAAGATAGAAGGCAAGTGAACTCATGGAGACCAAAGGTGGTAAGTAAGAATTATGATGAGTCTCTAGGTCTTATTAATTTATTTGCTACTGTGGAGAATGTTACAAAATTTGAAGACTGTTAAGGGATCTCATTATCTGTTCATGTTGTGAATTAAGAGACCAAGTTAAAGGAGAAGACTAAGGTACAAGTTGAGGCTAGTTATGAGGTAAGTATGGATCCAAGTGAACATCTTATTATTGTTGATTATGTTTCATGTAGAGTACATTAATTATCTATTCCTAGTAATGAGGGTCCAAGTTTCAAGGTTGATTCTTCAAATGAAAAGCTATGTCAAGATTCCATAGTTACTCCATGTGTTTTCAATTATATCTTAGAAGAGAAGGAGAGTGATAGATAAAAGGAACCAATTCTCATAGTTCAGACTTAGAAGAAGAAGAAGAAGAAGAAGAAGAAGAGTAAGAAGTCTTATAGCTATAAGAGTATTTTTGTAGTTATTGAGGAGATGTGGGCCACTCCTGGCTTCACTTGGTTTTAGAGTATTGTAGTACAAATGATGTCTCTATCTATGCTTCTTAAGAGACTCCCTTTAATGGAGAAGTAAGTGTTGTAATGGTATTCTTCAAATGGTTCTATAAGGCTAGAGTTGAGTTTTTTTTTTCAATTTGGATTAGGTATGCCCAGGTGGAAGATATGTTGTGGTGATGTTAGAATGACATCATAGCTATATATGGTCAGTCTGCAGGGTCAGATTAAAGGTTTTCAAGTTATAAAAGAGGATTTATGAGTCAAGATGATATTTTTGCATCAAAATTTCTATTTACCTTATCTTATCATGTTCTATGTGGTTTTGTGGTCTGAAGGTATGTTGAATTAAAATTGGATATTTTTGTTTGCTCTCAGGTTTCTTAGTTTGTGTTCAAGAGTATGCAGGTCCTAAAATGGGTTATAGGATGTATGGGTTACAAAATATGTGGAATCTCAAATATTGGTCCAAAAGTGTGTAATGGTTGTCTCTAAGTGTACGAGAAGTTTTAGAGGTGGAGGTTGACTGGAAGGTGTTATGTTGACCTTGTTTGTTTTGAGATTCTAAGGTTTTAGGCTTTGCTAGAAAAGTGGCTTGCCTTGTGAGTTGAGATATAAGGCTTCTTAATATATTTAATGGGCCAAATGTTTTGTCAAATCAAGTTTCATAGAGATTTTAATATTTGTGTTTTTTAGGTTATTCATGTTTTTGTTAAGATGGAGGCCTAATTAGCAAGTTGGTTTATGAAGGAAGTATATTGTAGAGGATGAGATAGTTGTTTCAAATTGGTATGATTAAGGGGGCATATGAGAGTGATCTACATATGAATTTTGAGGTCCATAAGATGTGTCTACTAAAATTTATAGGCTCTTCAAGTTTTAGATAGGGCTATAAGGAGTCTAGACAGGTCTAGTCTTTATGATGTGGTTTTTGTTTAGTTTCTCCAAAAGAACAAGGGATGAATATTTCAAGGTGATTTACTAGTTTATTTTATATCATGTTTCTTTTTTGGTGTGTGGCATGAAGTTCTGATGGTGGTCCTTGAGGTGGTTTGAGAGAGAAGGCTAATAAGCCTATATGGTGGTTCTTCATGTTGTATGGAGATTTGGAAATGCTTAAGTAGTGAAATTAATTAGATATCTTAAAGGGAGTCCCTCTTAGATTTTTCTTGGTGATTTTCATCATATTTTAATATTTTCTATGTTTTGTCTTCATTGGATGCAGTGTTTGGTTGAAGAAGAGTGTTGGCATAGAGCAAGAAGAAGTTGTCAAAGGCTCAAGGTAAGGGGGAGTTTATAACATCTTTATAAGCTGGTCATCTCCTATTGGTAGTATTTTCATGTCCTCAAGATTAGTTGGTGCCAAATTTGTCATTGTGTCAAAGGGGGAGAAAGTTCCTATTGTGAGAGTGTTTGAGAAGAGAGAAGATGAGATGTATATTATTATATGATGTTTGTTAACATCAATGACAAAGGGGGAGATTGTTGGATAGTTGTAAATTATGTCATGGTGATGTCTTGGAGGTGTCTTGATGAGTGGATGAAGTACATTGATATCTTGAGTGACAATGACAAAGTGTGCAAAGTTCTTTTCTTAGTGTGCTTGAAATTGGTTTGGTTGATCTTCAGTTTTGACATGGTTAGAGAAGCTTAGGTATGAGTATGAAGTATTGATCATGTGAAAGGGGTCATATAAGATGTTTTATATGCTTTAGAGATATTGTCTGTATAAGTGAAATTCACCTAGATCATCATTATTCTCATCTAGACATTTTGGGTCCAATGGCAAAAAATTTGAGTAGGCAATTTGTTGATGTCACCATTATCATGTATAGATGAGTCAGGGGGAGTTGGTCATATGGTTTCAATCACATTAGTTCCTTGTTGATATGTGTTAATTCTCAAGTCATGTACCTAAGTTCAATCAAAGATATGAGGGTACAAATTTGGGCTCTCAGGCATTTTGATAGTGTTTTCTATGTTCAAATAGAGTTGAATAAGCATGTTGATGATGTCAGCATTCACACACATGAATGTTTCAAGAGGAAATGGTCACATGGGTTTATTCAATATCATTCCTAGTTCTTAGGTACTAAATCTCAGGTCATGCACTTAAGTGAGAAAAAATATATGCAAGTGCAAATTTGTGCTCCCAAGCAGTTTGTCATTGGCTTCCCATACTTAGCCAAATTTGCATGAGGAAAGAAAGAGTCGAGTAAATAGTTTGATGGTGACATATATCACACATATATATGTTTTAAGAGAAGTTGATCATATGGGTTTGTTGACTTTTGTGCATAGTCTATTTATGCTAATTTTTAGGTCAAGCATCGAAGTAAAATAAAAGATATGCATGATCAAAGTTGGCCTTTCAAATAAGTTTTTGACATAGTTGGCTCTGTGGCAGAAAAATCTTAGTGAGCATTTTAATGTCACTAAATATCACATGTGTGAGTGTTTTCAGAGTATTTTGTTATATGGTTAGATTCTCCTATGTGAGGAAATTATATGGTCCAAATTTGAAAACATGCGAGTGAGAGAGGCAAAAGTTATGACTATGCAAAGTTGGCCTTCTAAGCAAATTTCAATGGTCCCCATACTTAGTCTATTTTGCATAAAGATAAAGATCAGGATCAAATGAATATCTAATGGATCATGGGTAATAGTAAAATGAAGGTATATGGTGTGTATCAAGTCAAATATGTCAAAGTGTTCATTGGTTAATGAAGGTAAATATTGAGCTCCTTACAAAAGGATCGACAAAGAGTGTTTGTTCTAAGGACTCAGGAAGCATCAGGATGAGGACAAATGCTTGATGATTAATATTATAAGTGATGAAAAGGAATGTGAGGGCACCAAGTATCATGATCATGGGGTTTTTTATAAATATCAAATTATGAGCACTACATGATAAGGACTTGACTGATCGACAGAGATCGATGGTGCTTAATGAGTCAACATTGCAAGATTGCATGAGATGGGGTCAACTTGTTCAAGGTTTAATGTTTGACATTGATGGATTGTGTGTTAAAGTTCAAGATTCATACAATAATATCTATGGTGTATGTTTAATTTGAGAAAAAAAGAATCAAGATGTGAGCATAGTGTTTGAGGTTTAATTGTGACTGTTTGCATTTGCATATTTGAATTTGTAAAGGAAAAAGCAATGTTCTATATTTTACCCATAACTTTAAATCTAGGTAGAATTTACTCATGTAGTAAAAGGTGAATTTGTAGAAGACTCCAAGGTACATCTATAAATATTAATCTAAAGTATGAAAGTTTGTACAATCAAAGATATTGAGGTTTAAAGTTGATTTTGTGTTCGTGCATATTTTACAAGCAACCCAAGAAGGGTATTTGAGCTCATTATGATGTTATTTCAATATCTCATGATGAATTGGCTATTGTAGAGTGTTTTAGAATTCATAAAGGTGATCTATGTGCATTATGAAGGTTTGATAAATCATATTTAGTATGAAAAAAGGTTTGAAAGTAGATAGTGTGTTCGTTCATAGTGACCATGTGTACATAATGTTATTTGAGCAAATTGTGATTAGGCAGAAAGGTATTGTGATGGATATGAACATTTAAGGGGGACCTATAGATCATTTTTAATGGTTCCATACATTTTTAAAGTGTTTTTAATTTTTGTTCTGCTCGAACAAGTGTCAAAGAGTTGAATAGGTCTCCATAGGACGTAAAAGTGACTTAGGCCTATTTAAAAGTGGATTGTGCTTAAATGTGACCCATGTGGGATGCCTTAATGGTGAAGGCATGTTTTATGGTTGAAAAATATGTTGATAATTCATTAAATCTTTATATATATATATATATATATATATATATATATATATATATATATATATTTATTTATTTATATATATATATATATATATATCAAAGATGATGATTTCTAGGCATGTGGAAGACTTATGAGAGAGACTTATGGAAGGTAGATGTGAGAATTATGGAGCAAAGGAGAGATGGAGTACCCAATTTGATGAGTTGATAAGTAGAGAAGATTGGTGAATGTGTGTAAGACCTGTAGGTCATATTTTTAATGTCAAAAATGTGCTCTTGTAGATTAAAGATATGTGAAGAGGTCTGAGTGTGTATATGAGGTCTATTTGAGATAGAGAGGAATTTTGTGCAAGGGTTATATAAATAGAGATCCATCATCAGGTGTTGAAGACATCTTTTCTAAGGTGGAGGTGTTCAAATGAAGGTCTAAAGGACTTGATATTCCTTAGGCATAGTTGTTCCTTGTGAAATAAGTGTTTCACTAAATACCTTTAGTCATGAGGATATGATCCAGGTTTTTTGGTCTAAAAGAGTTGACTAGTCTCTTTTTTGTAATTTATTATAGGACAGTAGTCCACGTGTTGTAGAATTGAGAGTGGGTTTTATTCCCTATGAGGGTTTCCCATAGGAACTATGTGTTGTGTGTTTTATCATTGTGTGTGAATTAAATAAATGAGTTCTCTTTTTTATGTTGTTTTATCAAGTTGATATATGTTGTATTTTCAATAGTTTGAAAGGGTTATAACTGAAAGTCAAATTTCTAGGCTCACATATTCACCCTCAATCTTAGTGATCATACCTCTAATAGATGGGGGAGGTGTAGGGGTTTGAAGAAGGAAATATTAATTACCTTCATTAGAAACCATAGAATAGGCCACCTTACCCCTCAAAATAGTGATAATGTGAGCGTGATTAGAGGAATGGTAATTATACCCTCCTTAGGGTTAGGAAGAAGAAAATGTTCCTTTTTATCCATATTAAACATGATTTTAGGAAACTTTTTTTTTTAATACTTTGAAATCATTAATCAAAATTTAGGAAAATAGTAAATCAGGAAACCCTAGGTCAATGCAAGGTTTGGATAAAAACATGAGGATCACCAAATGTTTAACCTTAAATTTAGATGTGGTATAGGGTTAATAATATAGATGTATTTCAAGTACAAGGGCGATAAACTAATCAATAGTATGTCAATTAATTACAAGCCCAGTTAAATAAATATTATGTATTATAATATTAAGATATGCTAAATATAAAAATGAATGCTTTTGAAAGATGTTCAATTGTTTGTAATACCAAATAAAAAGTATTTTCAACTAGGTTTAGTGTGTGAAACAAGATATAAAATAGAAACATGTGTAATGTATGCAAGATCAGTACTATAGATTAATCAGTAGATTTTATAAATTATACCTCTATAGCTATAGACACTACCATTAGATTTGGACATTACCATTGATGCTAGTGTCTAACTGTGATGCAAAATTTTAGTATATAATAATTACTAGATCTATATGTGACCAACATCATTGTTTTGAATTTATTTTCACCTTTATATTGATGTATTTAGATCTAAGATACAGGTTGTCATTCTTTTTTATTGATAAAACCTTGGCTCTTCACCCTTCTTCACCCTTGGAATGAATTTGCTAAAAATAGGTTAGTGTACTCATGGTATCAACTTAAACCTAAATACCCCTATGTCAATAGGTGATACCTACATATCTAATACTCCAAAGATAACCTCAAACTGATGTAGTTCTTCCCTATGTGTGAGGAAGTTTGTGCAAAAAAGTGTAATATAATGATATTGATGTGTGCAATGATCTAACTTTTAATTTGATAAATATCACCATATGATCTAATCCTTGAATGCTTCATATCAATATTATGGCTGATCCTCTACTTGATATGAAAATAGGGATGAATAGGGCATATAGCTTAATTATGTAGTTGATTAATTTAGCATTTTAGGTATTTTGCTTGGTATTTTTCTAGATGAGGAATGAGATGGATTATTCTTGTATTTATATGACACCTTTTGAAAATATATCACATTGGGGTTCAATAAGACAAATAGGCCAATCCATAGGTTTTGAATCATTTATAATCTAGATAAGGATCTAAAAACTATTGTCAATTAGTGTCCCTTTGTGGCTGGTAGTGTCCAAAGAGATAAAAAATATATCTGGATCTGAAACTGATAATGAAGAATGTTTATTAGGTTTTAATATTTATATGTAGTATAAGATACCTAGGTCATCACAATGATATGTGTTGGACTAATAGATATGCATTTAGGCATAGTGAGATGATGAATGTGATCCTTTTAGCAACGAGAAGGTCTAAAATTGAAAGGTAGATTTTTTATTGATATTTATCAAATGTACAAGACTGAGATGCTTTATATATTTAATTTAGTATCTACACTAACCTATTGTCATTACACCATCTGTAGTCCTACATGAAGTTTCATTATACCAAAGTGGACATCTTAACAAGGAATTAATTATTTACTAATCTATTAATTTCAATTAAAATAGTCTTGTCAATGCTCTATAGGTGAAACAAATTATTTAAAAGAGTCTAATGTTTCCATTCCATTATAGATAAGATCCATAGATCTCTAAATCAATGCATAACTTTTTTGTAAAAGGTGTCTTCCTTTCAACCTTGATTGAAGAGCAAGGGGAAATCTATTGATTTGAACATGTCTATTCTACCAAATGGAAGAATTGGGAAAGTTTAGATTGTGTTGAAGGAAGTTATATTTCCATTCCAATAGCTTAAATTTTTATTTCCACATTTTCTACATACTATTAATGGCATAATAGGCCAATATTTCTAAGTATCTATAAAATAACATCTTTTCAAGAGTATGCACTTCTTTGTACTGGCGTTTAAATGTAGAATTGGAAACCCTATGCTAAACTTAATTTTCCATGGTTCAGAACCATGAAGAACACATATGGTTCATTTAGAGATCAAGAATTTACCTTGCATACAAGGATTCATGATGACGATACTAGATTTGTATTTAAGATGAATGCATTGGTTCCAAGAGATGCCTTACATACCCTTGCTACCATCCAGCTTAGCCTAGATGAAATTTTTGATAGGTTATGTAATATATTGTATCATGTTTTATATGGAAACTAGCATGAGGAATAATAAAAATCAGTTGTAAAAAATACCTTTTTATAAAATTAAATTATATCAAAAAAAGAAAGGAAATTTTATTCCCCCAACAGTCAATCATTTTTTGAAAATTATTAAAAATTAGCTCCACTTTTGATGTAGGAGTATCCTAGGTGAACCTGAAATCCTTATCAACCAAGTTTTGAAACATATAGATGAGAAGTAACCTATGCACTAAAGGAATAAATGGAAGTTTGAAAAAATAAGTGCATGGGGAAACTCATTGAGCACATATGCAGATGGTACATAGAATAAAATAAATTTGTACATTTATGAGAGGCATATGAGTATATATCACAAAGAAGGTATATGCCCACATTAATAAAGTATGAAGATCGAGTAAATAAAGGGTTATAATTTTTACAAAGGCATAGAGTGTATGAGAACCTCAAAACTTGGGGTGAGAAAAGGTACATAGATCAAGGATACCAGTGCTCATTGATAGGTCACATGAAGGAAGAAGAATAAAAATATGTGTGATAGGTAGATAAGTTCACAGAATGGGTCAAGGTGTAAAGGAAAATAATGAGATATGGGAAAGCACATAATAAAATATCCCTTATAAACATCAGGTGGTGTGCATGGAAGTAATTATAGAAGTACAAAACAACAAACTAAGAAGGTTGGCGTAGAGTGAAACTGAGCCCAAAAGCTACTAGAATTCAACAAGGTTGACTTAGATGTTATGGCATCTTGATGAAATGATATACCCACTAAAAATGGAAACATGAAGGTGGGAAACTCAAATTTAAATGGTGATAAGAGGGGAATGGATGCTAGAGCATTAATGAGGTTTGGTAAACCACTTGGCAAGAAGAAGCTTCCATTTCTTCCCAAGAATTCTTATAGTTAAGGAAGTCAACCCAAAATTTAGGGAATATCCATCAAAAGAGAAATTTTTCAAAAATTAAGGGTGAATCTTGACCAAAAAATAGAATACTCTATCAAGTTATAGACAAAGGAGGTGAGGTAGAAAGAAGAATTGTAGCCTTAGGTGAGAGTGAGGACAGAGAGTGAGATTCAAGTTTGATGACTAAATAAAAATCTATAGAGATCCATTTTAAAGTTGAAGAGCTTTGAGTACTTTGTAATCTGAGAGGTAAATGGATAGAAGGTGAGGATTATAAGTTATATTATGTGTGTGTAGGTCCTTTATCAGTTATGTGGCATAATACACCCCTTAGCTAAGAACCTTGGTCATGATTGCATCAGGTGGTATTAGAGCCAAGTTAAGTACCTTGGGAGAAAGCAGGCAAATAAATAACATTATATTGGAAGTATAAAAAGAGAGTGTTATAGTGGTAAATATTTATAGATGTTGATCATGAGGCAATCAATGGAAAGTGAACAAGTGGAAGAAGCTAATAATAAATCTTGGAAGATGAGCTATGTAGGGTCATGAATGAAATTTCATAGAAGTAGTTAATGAATTCAAAATCACCTATGTAGGATCACAATAGAGGGGAATAATAGAAGGAATCATGAGAGTTATGGTAGATAAATAACACACATTAATGAAGTAAGAAGAGTGATGCCCAATAAGAAGGGTGTGGATGACATGCAAAGGACACATGAGGGTATCACCAAAAAGTGTATGAGATTGGAGGTAGGCATATAAATTTAGTGCATTATAAGCAAAGAGTGACACATCTTACAACTAAAATCATTGGGTAGAAGGTGCAATTTATTATTTCCCATTGAGTTTAATGTGTAGACAATAAGGATTGAAGATGATGCCAAAGCATAATGTCAAAGGAAGGATTGATTCGAAGTCACAACTCATGGATATGCTATAGGAGTTGGTTTTTGGAGTAAAGGCATTGCATAAAAGATAAATATATGTTAAGAATAAAATTTTGATGAAGAATCTCAAGAAGAATAGGGAAGTACCCTATAGAGAGGAGGAACACAATGAACCCCCTTAGTACTTGGAAGTATCAAGTTGTGTGATAGGTTAGATAGAAGAAGAAGCACCTATTTTCTCAGGAGAATATGGCCCTGAAGGGCTAAAAACATGGGTGTTGGGTTAGGAGTACATCTTTGCATTGAGAGACATTAAAAACTCTAGGAAGGTGTAGTTTACATAGAATAGGTTGGGTGGCATAACAATAGAAGGTTGGATATATCTCTAATAGAGAAAGAGATGGCATGGGATGCAGAAAGTAAAGAGTTGGGATTGGATGGTCTCAAATTTGTTAGACCATATAATGCATCCATAAGATTATCCTGGGTGGAGGAGAAGACTTTATGACTTAATGTGTAAGAGTGTAGAAGAGGATCATATTAAATTGAAGGGCATCTTGTAAGAGGAGATGATAGTGCAATGACATGATAATGTTCTCAAGAAAAGTAAGGATGAAGAGGTTCATGTGAGAGCCTTAGAAAAGGAAATCCTCTCAAAAAATTGAGTCAAAATTATAGTCAATGAGACTAAATAAGGATATGACTTAACAAAATTATAGTCAATGAGACTAAATAAGCATATGACTTAAAATGATTTTTGGCATAGAGAGGATATTTCCCTAGAGAAAGCATGAATGGAGGAGGCAAATTCAGAACCTTTAGATGAAGAGGTGAAGAGTGAAGTGGGAGATTTATCTTATGATCAACTAGAAGCTATAATAGCAAGGAATAAAAGGTAATGGGAAGAGGCATAAGAGTCTAATGATGTCCTAGAGGAGGAAGACATGGACCCAATACCATCCAAGGATAAATATGCATAAGATCATAGCACAAGTAAAAGAGGAGCAAAGGAAATGTACCCAATAGAAGGCATCAAGGAGAAAGAGGAGGTGCAAGAAAAGGATTATGTGAGGTTCATGATGGATGCCTTAAAGGAGAAAGGAGGAGATAAGGTTATCTCACAACTAGACCAAGGTTGTTTGAAGGATAATGAAGTGACATGTCAGTAAGTAGGATACATGATTGGAGGATCATAAGATGTAAGAGCTACTTGCATGTGTATTGAGGAAATGAAGAGACATCAACTTAAAGTCCATGATAAGGGAGAATCAATTATGATTGTGTAAATCTTGAAGAATTAGAGGAAGAAGGAAGGAGAGAATATGGGATTAGATGGATTTGATAGAGATGTGCATCTCGCCAAAGGTATCTAATATTAAAAATAAAAGAAGGATGAAGACAACAAGATTATCACAGAAGAAATGGAGGAAGACAATGGGGTGATTACAATGACGTGTCTAGATGAAGAAACATGGCTAAAGAAAGAACAAATATAATGATTTTCCAAAGATGGGGAGAATGAAAAAAGAAGGGAGAAAGTGCACTAGGAAATTTAAATGGAAGCATATAAGAAGGCTGATGAAGAAGACCATTGGTAGAGGTGTAAGAAAGTAGGTGGCTATAGATCCACAAGAAAATTAGGTGAGAAAAAATGCATGGGATAAAATTGAGGTGGGTATAAACCCGTTAGAGTAAGGAGGAGAGGATATAAATTGAATCGTGTAAATCAATGTTGTATGGTATGTGCATAAGTATAAGTGTTGAAAGCACTAGGTGGAGGTGGATGGTCAAAGGTGGGCACAAACCCACGAGAAGAAGAATCATAAGAATAAAGAGGATAAATAACAGAGGAAATAAGAGGATGAAGGGAAGAAAGAAGATGATGATGAAGAAGAGGAAAATGTAGAGAAGAGGTATTGGATCTAGGCAAAGGAGGATGATTTATTATGCTAAGAGGGTTTAGATGAGGAATATGTATAGAATGAGTGTGCATAGGCTACACAATAGGTGTTAGGGAGAACTATGGTCTAAGAACCTCACCAAAAGTGTGGTTGTACCACCTAAACCCTAATTTTAAGTAGGATCTTACATTTTATTTGCCTAGGGAGTATGTTGTATGAACATCCCAAGCAAACTTGCAATCCTACATAACCGAGTTTTGAAGCAAAAGTAGATGAGGAATAAAAGGGGCACTAAAGGATAAAATGGATGGATAACTAAGGAAGTACACATGGAAATTTATTGAGCACATATGTGGAAGAAACATAACATAAAACCTACCCTTGGGTCTCGAGAGATATCTAAATAGACTACACGAATAAGGTAGATTCTTACATCATGAGAGTGCAAAGGTTGAGTAAATAAAGGGATACAATTTTAACCAAGGCATGGAATGTATGTTAAATCCAAGACTTGGGGCATGAAAGTGTGCACAAATTAAAGATACTAGTGCTCATTGATAAGGCACATGAAGGAATAAGAGTAAACTAGATGCATGATGGGTGAGTGAGTGCATAAAAAGGTTCAAGGCATAAAGGATAGTCATGACAAATGAGCAAGCACATAAGATCACTCAAAAACATTAGGTGGCACACACATAATTAAGTAGGGGAGAGTAAATCAACAAATCGATAAGGTTGGCACATATAAAAAATAAGCCTCAATGATGATAAAAGCCAACAAGGTTGACTTGGATGAAATGTCATCCTAACAGAATGACAAACCTATCAAAAATATCAACACCAAGGTGAGAAAATGTCAACACCAAGGCAAGAAACTTTTTTATTGTACTTATAATTTCACAATATAAGGTTATAGATATTTTGATTATAAATTTCAATCAAGATATTAATGAGCGAGAAATAATTTGTACCTTCCTCTATCATTTTTGAGTTTTCTTTATAAGAATAATGGGGATGTCATACCATTGATGATAAGCTAAGGGGTCACAATGAGAAGAATTTGTCTAGAAAGAATATGAATAAAAAGGAAAAGAGAGAAATTTCAAATATCCCACATAATGAAATATTATGATTGAGAATAAACTAAGTGATGGGAGGAAAATAAGTAGATTTAATAAATATGAAAACCAAGCCTATGTAAAATAATTGTTAGAAAATATTTAAAGGTAGATCTAAGTAGTGGTGAATAATAGCAAACATTTTAAATTGAATAAAAATGATAAAAGGATATGAGAAGATCAAGGGATGAATTAATTCAAAGAAGTGTGAAGTCGTATACAAAGCAAAATATTAGGTTTTATGATCCATTATTATATTATTTATCTTTGTTAGATTTTATATCTTGTGCATCTCATTTATGAAACAACCCCATTAGAGATAATAATAATAATAATAATATAGTTTTTAAGGTCCATGATACCAATTAATTCCTTGGTTATGGTCTACAAGGCATGTCTAGCATATGGGACCACCTCATACTCCCATCGTGGGGAGGCACCTTACTGTGCTATGAATATGAGGCATGCAATCCCTACCCCCTGCAGGATTTGAACCTGTGACCTCCCTTCTAGGAGCACATGTTCTTTACCATTAGGCCAACTCAAAAAGAAAAGGGTTTATGAATATGGCATCATGGACATGGCATCCCCCACCACACATTCTATGAACTCAATGACATGACGTCAATATTCAGAATAATAGTCGTCGGCACGGTGTTAACCGAATAGGCTTTATTTTATTTGGGTTGAATCACTTTTCATGATTGTGACCTCCAATAATAAAACGTACGATGAAATTAGATCGATTTTATAGATTCATATCCATATATGCCGCCTCCCTCAAATTATTGATACTATAAATATCTTTTTATTATAACCTATAAATTATGTTATAAATAATTGTTTATATTAATCTTTAAAAAATAATTATTTATATATATTTAAATTATTGATTTAATAGTTGAATAATTGTAAATTGATATTAATAAAATAATATGAAATATAAAAATATTTTACTTAAACCGACAAAACAAAAAAAATGATTTGTGGTAAATTTTGTTTAATTAACAAAATTATTAATAAGTTAAATAGAAATATTCAATGTAAAGCATATTTAATTTCTATTTTTGAATGGTTGTTGTGATGCAATTTTAATTTTTTTATTAAAATATTAAATATATAACCAAAAATACATTTTTCTCAAACTAAAAAAACAAAGAGGTGGTACAAAACCAATTTTTAGGTATGCAAGAAAGTAAATACAAAGACTTTTTTTTTAGGGGAAAATTAAATACATTCAAAGTGATATATACCATGCAACAACAATATTAAAATCAGATAATTTACTTCCTTTTATCGTTTATGATGTAATTTAATGGGAAATTTTTGGAAAATTATGACTCTATCCAAGACTTTCTTGTGAATTAGATATGATCTTCTTTGAAGCTAAAATATCTCATTTTGTTGCATGATATTGGACATAGTTTAATATATTGAAATATTTTGTTGGAATGAAATCAAAATATTTGTAATGGTACAACCAAATATATAAGTCAAGTTTGGTGTAGAATAATCACCAATTTAAAAGAAACTTGTAAAGTTCGGGTTCCAAAATTTTCAAGAAAGTTCTTAGTGGGAATTCAGTCTTAGTGAGACTTGGCATCTCCCTCTTTTGCCTCTTTGAACAATTGTCAACATCATCAACCCATTAAATGGGTTCATCCTCCTCGTGGTTTAGTTAAAACTAATTTTGATGGAGCTTCAAAAGACAATCCTAGATATGATGGTATGGGAGGTGTTTGTCGTAATCATATGGTAAAATTAAGTTTTGGTTTGTTGTTAGTCTTGGTATTATTTCTAATAACTATGTTGAGGCTATGGATATTGGCTAAGCTCTTCTAATAGCTAAGTCAAAGCACATTAAACTAATATTGTTTTAGAATCCGATTCTAAAATTTTCATTGATCATTTCAACAAAAAGTCCTCTCAATTCCAGTATTGGCAACCAAATGAATGTAAGAAAGACATCAACATCCTCATTCAAGGTTTTAACAGTGTTCAATAGAGCCATACTAGAAGGGAAGGAAACCAGGTTGCTTACTTTTTGACCAAATTAATCTCTAATTAGCATAACAACGAGCTAGATAATGGATTTAATAAAGAACCTATTTAAAATCTGAACAAAAATTTTAGAGAAATCATGAATACTGTAGAGTAAAAAATACTCTACATTTCATTCTAATTTTTAGTTACACACTGCAAAAAAAAATTCCCACATACTTTGGTTCATGTCAGAAAAGTTTTGAAATAGAGCGCAGGCTTGATTTCCTTTTGATTCATTTTTGTCTAAGTGTCAAAATCGAGTGAAAGCTGCCAAGTGTCAACGACTGAGGCACCTTTCATAATTTCTATAAGTTGGTCAGGACGTGCCACGTATATAATAGCAACTCAGTAGAATGCGACAAGTGTCAGCATCCGTGTTTCATATCGGTACCTGCATTTCAAATCTTTTTAGTAGAAGGTTTCAATAAGCTAAGTATCAGGATCAGGTGAAAAGCGCCAAGTGGCAATCACGAAAGGTTTCAATTTACTTTTCTAAAAGTGACGAAAGATGCCACATATCCCAACTAAAGAGAGAAGAAGCCACCATGTGTCGAGATATAAATTACCTTCATTTTGTTTCATAGATATAGCAAAGACTATGGTGGGTCTTAGGTTTTGTTTCTGAAGCAAGCGGAAGCTGCCAAGTGTCATTGTCTATGTAAATATGAAATGAGGCCTAATTGTTTCTATATATAAAAAAAGTGACGTAGATACCAGCACGTGTCACCTTCTACAGGTTTCTCAAAAGGTGGCTAAAAGCAATGGAGATTGCCACATATTCCTAGTTAAGTAAAGCGGAGATCACCATGTGTCCTTTGTTGAGGAAAGCAGAGATTGCCACCTATCCTTTTGCCCCTTTTTAAATTTGCTCAAGAAAGAAATGTTTTGGGTCTTATTTCTATTAAGTTATTAAAGTTTCAAAGCAGTGGATTGTGACAGGCGTCAAAGGCAGAACATTCTTGAGCAAAGATATAGTAAGAGTATAGGTAAAGTAGAGAACACTGCGTGTCTTTGGTAAGTGTTGTAGAACACTCCAAGTGTCCTCTTTTGTTTAAAATAAGGGAGCATCCTGTGATCTATTTTAGCCAATGAACTGTCAGAAGACAGAGCATTTTAGAATCTAAAAAATATCTTTTGTTAGACACTTCTAGTTCAATTAGATTTCAGTTGGGCCATTAGATTGGGAACACATAGACAATCCAAAGTGAATTTGAGGTTATAAATAGGGGTGCAAAGATCACCAAAAAAATATCATCAGATACATAGAGAGAATTATTGTCAAGAGTTTTAGACTTTCTAGAGCTACGATTAGGAATATCATTTGCCTTTGTTTTATTTTCTTAAGTTGGAAAGTTTATGTAACTGTGCATGTTTTTGTGCCTCTTATATGACTAGAGAATTAATGAGAAGATTGAATCTTGTGCCTTTTGTTGATATTTTTTGTGTTATTACAAAAGTACTCTAAGCTGTGTTGTCAAGAATTTTAGACTTTGTAGAGCTGTGATTAGTAATATCATTTGCCTTTGTTCTATCTTCTTGAGTTGGAAAGTTTGTGTAACTGTGCATGTTTTTGTGCCTCTTATGTGACTGGAGAATTCAAATAAGAAGAATGAATCCTATGCCTTTATTGATATTTTTTGTATCATTGCAAAAGCAGTCTAAGCTGTGAGCCTCTATTTCTATTGTTTTCATCTTTTACATTGATCATGCCTTGTTTGCTCTTAAATGTAATTGAATCTTACAATAGTTTCATTGTGCTCAGATTAAGGGTCAAATTACATTTAGGCGCATCATCATAGTTAGATTTTATTTCTTACATTTGTGTTTTTGTTAAAATTCCTATCCCTTTTCCTAGTATACACTTGATATAAAGAAGAGACTAGGTTCTTAAAAATTTAGAGGTTGTTTCAAGTTGCAAGTCCCACATCTTGAAACTTCCCATTATTGGTGTTAGAAACAAGTGCAATTTTAACCATCAATAATTTTTGGCACGCCTAGTGGGGCAATCTCTACAAGTTTCTTTCAAGAACGTATGAACTAGAGAGCTACAAGGAGTAAGAGCTATGGACTAGTAACTAGATCACAGTTTGCTATAAATCTAGGTAATCTTTTGCCACCTTTGGTAACTAGTCCTAGAAGAAGAGTTAACAAGTTTGTACCAATACCAAGAGTAAATATGGGAGACCCTATACCCCCAAGAAATTATGCAAGTTGGAACACTGGTAGTCCTTTGATTCTCCCAATACCACCAGCCCTTGGGACCCTATCCTAGTGAATGCCTTGAAAGCTCTACCCAAATTCAGTGGCCAAGACTTAAAAACACCTAAAGAAGATCTGCAGGATGTATCAAATGTCTGTGTTATACATGTTGTCACATAACAAAATGTGGCCATAAAATTATTAGCAGCTTCTTTCAAAGGAAAAGCTCTATAATGGTACCGATCCTTGACCCCAAATACCATATCTACATGGGATTAGCTCGAAGATCTTTTCTTTAAAAGATTTGAAGAGAAGGGTGATAAGTCTTCTTTATTACAGCAATTGATTACCATCCAAAGGGCACCACAAAAATCAATGACTGACTTCAATTCCAAATTTCAAAAGACTTGGGAAAGAATCCTTGTTATAGCTAGACCATTACTAGGTATGGCTATAGTGTTTTATCTTAAGGATTTAAATTCAGACATATCTATTATGATTCAGTCACTTGGAGGTTAGACTCTGCCAGAAGCTTATAACTATGCAGTCAGAGCTGAAAATAATTTGATAGATGCTGGAAAGTTGCCTCCAAGGCCTCCCATGCCCATGTTTTCAGAGATTTCCTTGTCATTACCTCAAGAAGCCCCTAAATCCATAGCCCCACCTGTGTCTATGTACACATATCCTCAACCACCTACTAAAGAAATTATCCCTGCCTAGTCATCTGAGCTGGATGATATCAAGAATATCCTAAGGACATTTCTAATGAGCTAATTAATATAAAGAGACAATAGAATCCTTTCCCTATGCCTCCATATCAAGGCTATCAAGGAAATAGATTCTCATCACAGCCAAACCAATACCAGGGTCCTCAAGGCAAAATAACCCTCAGCCACCAAATCAATTAGTTGCAGTCCCTACACCCTCACAAACTATTGCCCCCAATTCAAATAGGGAGATTGTTCCAGGGCAAAATAATTATGTGGATAACACTAATGCCTAGTGTTTTCCTTGAAATAATACTCATACACCTAGAGATTGTCCCATGGGTAATCTACAACAAAAGGTGGTAGAGCAAAGAAGAATGGATGGACAGTTTGCAAGTTCCAGTGACAATCAAGCCTACCAATCTTTTGGTATGCAAAATTTAGTCTTAATGGCTTAGATGCAAAGGATGTCTTTACAAAAAGAGGAATAAATAGCCCTAGAATATGATTTGTTCTCATGGGTTGAAGATGAAGAATCAATATTCTTGAATGAAGTTTCTGCTTCCAAGAAATTAGTGCTGCAATCAAACTACTATACTAGATCAAAGAGAAGAATGTTGGAATAGCCTGAAGTTGTAAACAATGAAGTTATGGAGAATACTCTATTTCAAAGTCATCAAAACACAATAGTTAGAGAAGAAATGCTTTAGCTAGTGTAGAATCAAGTAGTTCCTGGACAAATTCAAAAAAAAGCAAGGTATCCTTATTTTCCAAGAATTCAAACCTTGGGACCAATGAATGTGGTGGATCAACTGAAAATGACTCCTGCACAAGTGTCAATTTGGGACATATTAGATATTCCTGAACAAAAGACACTGTTACAGGAAGTTCTTCAAAGCCAAGCAATGCCCAAATGTACTGAAGGACTTGCTGATAAAAGAAAACTCAAAGACACAGTTCATCTGCAGACAATAGCCTTAGTGAACAATGCACCAGAGGTAAGCAAATCCAAACTGGATCCCTTCTATTTAACTTTGATAGTTGGCAAGAAACTACTAGATAATGCCATGATAGATTCAACAGCTAGTCCTATAGTAATGCCAAAGCAAATAGCAGATGCTTTAAAGATAAAGTATGAGCCACTCACTAAAGGAGTCATGCAGCTAGATGGCAAAGCAGTGCAAAAAATAGGGAGAATTAAACAACTCCCATTACAATTATATACTTATCCCAATATAATTGTAAATCAAGATGTAGTAGTCATAGATATACCTCCTGTATTTGGTCTATGCTTATCAAGAGACTTTACAGCCAAGATAGGAGGAGATATGTCTCTTGATTGGTCTCACTTAATTCTAAGAACTAAATATGGTTCAAAGATGAAAATTATATTTGAAACACTATCAAAGGATCACATCACAAATAAACCAACATCAAGATTAGAGGCAGATCATACTATGATAAATAAGGAAGAAAGGGTTTTTGTTGAAAAGTTAGGTGACTAGACTAAGCATAATCAAGAAAAAGAAAATAACCAGTTGTTAGCTATGATGCATAGTGACCCATATGAAAATTATGACTCTATTGGTCTCAGCACTTATGTTATTTTTGATGAGGACCATGAAATCCCAAATGTTTAATGGAAGAAACACCAAATAATCAAGAATCTGAAAAAGATTCAGAAATTTGGACCTTAAATTTTGATGGGGCTAAAAGTAAAAATGGTGATGGAGCAGGAATTTGTCTTACTGCTCCAAATGGTGAAAAAAATTTAAGGGATATCCATTTTCAATGTGCTTGTACTAATAATGATGCTGAGTATGAATATTTAGTACATGGGCTCCTGTTAGCGAAGAAAAAAGGAATAAAGAATCTAATAGTAAAAAGAGATTCAGAACTAGTAAAGCAAATCAGAGAAAAAGCAATAGCAAAGAATGTAAGTATGAAATCTTATAAGCACAAAATTTGGGATTTAATAGAATATTTTGAATCTTATTGAAGTAGTCCCCAGGATTCAAAATTATGAAGTTGATAGGATGGCACAGATTGGCTCGCAGTTTGATACGGCAACTGGCCTATTAGTTAACAATGAGTTAGTAAAGGTTATAGTAAGGCCAACTATCCCAGATAATGATAATAATTGGCAAGTATTTGAGAATGATTTTCAAGTACTCTCATTCTTGCAACAATCAGGGGAATTTACCGATCAATTGAAACCAAATATTGAAGAGGCATATGGGGATCAAATTATATAATTAAAGAATAATAAGCTTCCCAAAGGTTTAATCACTTTAGAGAACCTTTTTGATCCAGAAGATGTAAGCCTGGAAAAGAAAAGATTCCAAGCAAACAAAGAAGACTATTCTAAAATAGAGGTGAGTGAAGGAAAAAATTTAAAAGTTGGAAATTATACAATTCAAGTAGAAAATGAAAGGCTAATTGAATTATGCAAAAAATATGGCAGAGTCATAGCTTGGACCTATAAAGACCTTCATGGATATAATAGAGATATTATTCAACACACAATAGAACTGACTAAAGCATCTAAGCCTGTCAGATAGAAATAGAGGCCAGTGAATCCAAGAATTGAGCCTCTAATGGTGGATGAGTTGCAGAAACTTTTAGATTCTAAAATAATTTATTCAATCAAGCACTCAACCTGGGTAGCAAATCTAGTACCAATTAGGAAAAAGAATGGTGATATAAGACTTTATGTAGATTTCAGAGACCTAAATAGAGCATCTCTGAAATATCACTATCCTTTTCCTTCCATGGAATAGATTTTACAGACTGTGGCTGGATCCGAGAGGTTTTCTTTGCTAGATGGTTTCTCTGGATACAGTCAGATTTGGTTGGCTAATGAAGACCAATAAAAGATTGCTTTTACTACCAAATGGGGAACATTTGCATATTCTAAGATGCCATTTAGCTTGTCAAATGCTAGGGCCACTTTTCAAAGAGCTATGGATGTAGCATTTGAGGAACTTATAAATAAAATCATCTTGATTTATCTTGATGATCTTACTATTTTTTTCAAAAAATGATGTTGATTATTTTGATCATTTAGAATCTGTGTTTAAAAAATGTAAAGAATTTGGAATATCCTTGAATCTTAAGAAATGTATCTTTGTTGTTCCTCAAGGCAAATTATTGGGATATATAGTATCTAAAGAAGGAGTCTCCATAGACCCAGAAAGAGTGGCAACTATAATTAACTTACCTCTTCTAGTAAATAAGAAATCAATTCAATCTTTCTTAGGAAAGATTAATTTCATCAGTCAGTTCATATCTGACTTTGTAGGCTTAGTAAGACCAGTGACACTCTTGCTGAAAAAAGACCTAATTTTCAAGTGGACTACGGAAGGAAGGCAAGCCTTTGAAGAAGTCAAGAAAGCTATCTCAATAGCTCCAGTACTTAGAAGCCCAGACTCTTCTAAGCCTTTTATAATTTATGTATATGGAGGAGAGCTCAGTATTGTTGTTGTCCTAACACAGAAGGATGATAGACAGGAGGGAGAGCATCCAATAGCCTTTTTATCAAGGACTATTAGAGAATATGAATCCAGATATAACTTTGTGGAAAAACAAGCATATGCTATGGTAAAATCTCTCAAAAAATTCAGACATATAGTATCAGGAAGTAAAATTCTGATACTTGTAGCTCATCCAAGTGTCAGAGAATACATCATGGAGGGTGAAATTACTGAAAAAAGAGCAAACTAGATAACCAAGATCCTTGAATATGATGTAGAGGTCAAACCCACTAAGTTAGTCAGAGGTAGGGGTTTGTGCCAATATATGACTCATGATCTTGAAAAGATGATACGTGAAGAGACATATTCAAAAATAGAAGAAGAAATTGTATTAAGGATACAAGAAGTTGATCAGGAATCCTGGGTCACAAGCAGGATTCATTTTATGAAAAATAGGATTTAACCAAGGGAACTCCCTCCAAATAAGAGAAGATACTATAGGATGCAAGGAGTTCATTTTTTTTAAAAATTGAACAGGTTCTTTTTAGAAGAAATTCTGATGGAAAATTGTTAAGATGTGTAGAAAAGGCTGAGGCTAAGAAAATACTACATGAAATGCATCATGGAGTATCAGGTGGACATTTTTATGTAAAAACCATAGCTATAAAGATAAGTGAGGTAGGTTATTTCTAGCCTACTTTATTTACAGATTGTTATCAGCTGGTTAAAAAATGTCAATCTTGTCAATATTATGTGGGGATGAGAAGGAATGTAGCAAAGCCTCTTAATCCTATAATTGTGGATGAACCTTTTGCTGAATGGGGTCTTGACTTCATTGGAATGATAAATCTAGTATCTATTATGGGTCACAAATAGATCTTAACATCCACAGGTTATTTCACCAGATGGACCAAGGTAGTGCCACTCAAAGAAGCAACAGAAAATGTGATCTTAGATTTTCTAGGGAGTATCACTACTCGTTTTGGGGCTCCTCATACCATAATTTTAGATAATGCTAAAGAATTTTTAGGGTCTAAAGTATCTGAATTTGCATTAAATCATGGAATATATCTGAAAACTTTCTCTAATTATTACTCTCAGGGTAATGGTTTGGCAGAATCAACTAATAAGAATCAGATTAGACTCATCAAAAGAATAGGGGTTGATCATCATAAAGAGTGGCATAAAGTGCTTAATTTAGCACTGTGGGCTAACAGAATCATGCCTAAACAGGTGATCAAAATGTCCCCATATGAATTGGTCTATGGAAAGCCTGCTATAATACCTCTTAGCTTGGAAATTCCTGTTCTCCAACTAATCAAACAAATTGAAATTGAGGAAAATGGCCCCATGCAGGTCAAACTCGCAGAACTTCTAGAAGTTTAAGAAAAGATGGATGCAGCACATGATTCATTGGTAAAACATCAGAAAGTAGTTAAATACTCTTTTGATAAAAGAACTTCAAATCCCTATTTTGAAACAGGCTCAATTGTTTTGAAATGGGATGCAAGAGCCACCAAGCCAGGTCAACACACAAAATTTGAAGCATTATGGACTGGCCCTTATAAAATTTGTGCGTGTAAATAGCAAAATTCATTTAAGCTAAAAATGATGGAAGGTGAACCTGAAGATATTCCTATGAATGGAATCTATTTGAAACATTTTAGTTAAACTATGTTTTTTTAGCAATTTTTGATCATGCAGGAGTTGTAGATTCTTTTTGACCAGGCTCAAAAGTCCTTGGGGTCACCAATAACTGTAGAGTAAAAAATACTCTACGTTTCATTCTAATTTTCAGTTGTGCACTACAAAATTTTATTCCCACATACTTTGGTTCATGTCGGTGAAGTTTTGAAATAGAGCACAGGCTTGATTTCTTTTTGATTCATTTTTGTCTAAGTGTCAAAATCGAGCGAAAGCTGCCAAGTGTCAACGGCCGAGGCACCTTTCATAATTTCTATAAGTTGGTCAAGACGTGCCATGTATCTCATATCAACTCAGTGGAACACAACAAGTGTCATCATCTGCGTTTCATATCGACACCCACGTTTCAAATCTTTTTAGTAGAAGGTTTCAACAAGCTAAGTATCAAGATTAGGTGGAAAGCACCAAGTGGCAATTATGGAAGGTTTCAATTTGCTTTTCTAAAAGTGACGAAAGATGCCACGTATCCCAACTAAAGAGAGCAGAAGCCACCACATGTTGAGATCTGAATTTCCTTCATTTACTTTCACAGATATAGCAAAGACTGTGGTGGGTCTCAGGTTTTGTTTTTGAAGCAAGCGGAAGCTACCAAATGTCTTTGTCCATGTAAATATGAAATGAGGACTGATTGTTTCTATAATATTAAAAAAAAGTGATGCGGAGACCAACACATGTCACCTTCTGTAGGTTTCTCAAAAGGTGGCTAAAAGCAGTGGAGATTGCCACATATTCCTAGTTAAGTAAAGCGGAGATCGCCACGTGTCATTTGTTGAGGAAAGTGGAGATTGCCACCTATCCTTACGCCCCTTTTTAAAGTTGTTCAGGCAAGAAATGTTGTGGGTCTTATTTTTGTTAAGTTGTTAAAGTTTCGAAGCAACGGATTGCGACAGGTGTCAAAGGTAGAACGTTCCTGAGCAAAGATATATTAAGAGCATAGGTAAAGTAGAGAGCGCAGCGTGTCTTCGGTAAGTGTTGTAGAACATGCCAAGTGTCCTCTTCCATTTAAAAGAAGGGAGCATCCTGCGATCTATTTCAGCCAATGAACTACTGAAAGACAGAGCGTTTCAGAATCTAATAAATATCTTTTGTTAGACACTTTCAGTTCAGTTAGATTTTAGTTGGGCCGTTAGATTGGGAACACACAAACAATCCAGAGTGAATTCGAGGCTATAAATAGGGGTGTAGAGATCACCAAAAATCATCATCAGATATTTAGAGAGAATTTTTTGAGAGAATTATTGTCAAGAGTTTTAGACTTTCTAGAGCTGTGATTAGGAATATCATTTTCCTTTGTTCTATTTTCTTAAGTTGAAAAGTTTATGTAACTGTGCATGTTTATGTGCCTCTTATATGACTAGAGAATTAATGAGAATATTGAATCTTGTGCCTTTTGTTGATATTTTATGTGTCATTACAAAAGTAGTCTAAGCTGTGTTGTCAAGAGTTTTAGACTTTCTAGAGCTGTGATTAGTAATATCATTTGCCTGTGTTTTATCTTCTTGAGTTGGAAAGTTTATGTAACTGTGCATGTTTCTATGCCTCTTATGTGACTAGAGAATTCAAATAAGAAGACTGAATCCTGTGCCTTTGTTGATATTTTTTGTATCATTGCAAAAGCAGTCTAAGTTGTGAACCTCTATTTCTATTGTTTTCATCTTTTACAGTGATCATGCCTTGTTTGCTCTTAAATGTAATTGAATCTTACATATAGTTTCACTGTGCTCAAATTAAGGGTTGAATTACATTCAAGTGCATCGCCATAGTTAGATTTTCTTTCTTGCATTTGTGTTTCTGTTAAAATTCCTATCCATTTTCCCAGTATACACTTGATATAAAGAAGAGACCAGCTTCTTAAAAATATAGTGGTTGTTTCAAGTCGCAAGTCCCACATCTTGAAACTTCCCATTGTTGGTGTTAGAAACAAGCGCAATTTTAACCATCAACAAATACTACTTTAATTGTTTTTATGAATTCTTTACCATTATTTATTTTTCTTTGACATTTCTCTATATATTTTTGGTAGGGGATCAAATACTTATACCTTATATATATGTATGGAAGGTTATTCTTCATATACTATTTTTCTTTTTTAATCTTTTTTTATTTTTTTATTTTTTTTTAATTTTCCAAATATCTTTTTGAGACTAACCCCTTAATAATGTAATATTATTTTAATATATTGTTTACCTTCTTTAAATATGATAGTGCCAACATTCTATTTAATATCATTTGAAATAATTTTACATATGAAAATTGTGAAATATGCGACTATTGTGGAAGTCTAAACATGCATGTGGATAAAGAAGAGGAAATTGCATACATGTGCACAAAACTGTATATACGTGTACAAAGTTTACATTTGTTTTAAGTGGAAGATACTTTTACATTTATGTATTAAACGATTTCCACTTTATTTTTCTGTTTTTTTAATGAATACCCTTCACAAAGCTAGTAGATTAGTTAAACCTTTCCTATTCATCTATATGTGTAATGAAATGGCTACCTTAAAAGATTAAAGTCAATTTGGAATTAAAACTGTCACAAAATAATATCTTGATTGGATGCCGTCAAATTTAAACCCATGTGAAAGTGGCTTCTTGGAAACTTTCTTATATTGCCGTACTGTTCTCTTGTTTGCATCTTTATTATTACTTTTCATTTCTCTTCACAAATATTATTATTACGATGGATTGAATTTATTTTACAAACATGTCATTGGATCTGAGAGAAAATAGAAAATTGGTTTGGGTGGTTCGATTGATACTATTATTTGTAATCAAGAAAAGGTGAAGATATTCATGCTGTTACGAAATTTAGGGAATTAGTGCACAAGAGCATAAATTTATATGTCAGATCTACGTTAAACGTCTCTGTGTGTATGCCTCTAAGTTCACAATAGAAGGTTATAAATATTTTGATTATAAATTTTAATATTTTTATAAGAACCCATGGAATATTTTCCACAGAGACTCCCACTTTCAATCAAGATATTAACGACCGAGAGAGAAGTTGAAACTTACTCCATCAATTTGGAGTTTTCGTTATAAGAAGAATGGGGATGTAATACCATTGATGATAAGATAAGGGATATGAAGAAAAAGGAAAAAAGAGAAATTGCAAAGATCACACATCATGAAATATTATGATTGAGAAGATCCTAAGCGATGGGAGGAAAATAAGTAGATTCAATAAATATGAAGACCAATCTAATGGGAAACAATTGTTAAAAAATATGGAAAGGTAGATGTAAGTAGTGATGAATAAGAAGAAACATTTTAAAAGGAAAAAAAAAAGGACAAAACGATATAAGATTAAGCGATGAATCAATTTGAAGAAGTGTGAAGTTGTATATAAAGTAAAATATCAGGTTTTATGATTTAAATTTATGTTAGTTATTGGTTATAATTTGTCTGTCTCGTGCATTTCATTTATGAGACATTCCATTATATTTAGAAAGTTAATAATGTTAATTAGTGATAGTAAGTTGTTATGTTAGGTAGTTGATTACTAGTTTAGGTGAAAAATGTTTGTTGGTTGTAGGATAGTTGGATTTTAGATATAAAAGATTTTTTTATTTAGGCTTGTAAGTACTGACATGTAAAAAAAATTATGAAAAGAATAACCAAAAGACAAGTAATTTTTTAGAATGTATAATGCAAAAAAAAAAGTGATCTCAATGTTCCATGCCTCAACTAGTGCATGCCATGTAGAACGTGTATGGTTATTAACGTTTAAGTAGTCGTAGGGTCATCACAACACCCATGACTAATTTAATTACTGTGACTTGAATGACAAATATCACCTTCATGAGTTTAGTGAGTTCCACAATCCTCACAGACTTGGTTCACTCACAACTAATGCAGAGAAGGTTCTAATTTGGTCTATGATCGAATTACCTGCTCATGTGCTTAGTGGGGTTCAAGCATGATCCCAATTAATTCTAATTAACTGGGGGAGGGGGCGGGCTGGGGGGAGGAGCTTTGCAAGGCAAAGCGAATGCATACTTTAAGTTACAACTAGAATCTAATTCCAAGTTGAATTGATTTTTTGAAAAGGGTCAAAGGAAAATTAAATTAAGTCTCATGTGACCTCAAAAGGTGCCTAAAATATTTTAGGCAAGCCTTTAGTGGGCAAAAAATCTAATATCTACCAGTAGATATAGCCTATCCCATCCTTCATATCATGTCAGATTTGACAAGCCCTCTTAATCAATATAGGTTCCTATAAAGGGCCAAAATACACAAATAAGGTGATAAAAAACTAAAGGAAAATAGGACTTAAGGTTCTAGAATGGAAGACTAGCTTATAGTCCCTCACATTCATCCTCCAAGTTCCAAATGACCTCCATTAATGATGCCACATGCTAAAATGCATTATAAAAAAAATTATCATATTCAAGACCTAACAAGTGAAATAATTTCTAAGGTGAATTATGGGGGCCCTCAACCTCATAAAATGTCTCTACATCTTGTGAATAGCATAAATGGGTATACATAATACTAATCATTATTCACACTCATTGAGGCATGTAGGGAAGAAGGATGTCCCCTTGGGATCTTGAATGGGCCTTAAAGGTCGCTTGAAGCTCAAATCCTATGTCTAAGTTAATATATCAATAAATGTTTTAAGTAATATTTTAAGTTTTAATTTTAGATAAAACTTGTGTTATTGTAATGTTTTGTTATAAGGGTTGAAAGGAAACATTCAAAAGGAAGGAGTGAGGAAAATAGGGGGTCCTAGAGAACCCATCACAACTTAGGATAAAATACAACCAGGCTTTAAACTTGGGCCTGACCCTTCTCCTTATTCAACTCAATTTGTACAAATCAAGTTTACTTTCAACACATGAATCATCACCTTAGTATCATCAATCAACCTCAAAAATTACACCACCTTAGATCCTACCACCTTCACTGACTATGAAAAAATTTGAATCCTGACAAAGTCACCCTAAATTTTACCTTACATGTATAGATTCCAAATAAAAGACATTATACACTATCCCAAGGCCCATTAGAAGCAAAAGATATAGACCCTAATGGTCACTAGTGTGAGGGAAAGAATCTTGGCCACCATGATTTGCCAATAGTGACATGGAAAAAAGCTCAAGCTTGAAAGCCCTCTAATGCCCTTATAAACATTTATTCAACTGTGGCTAGATCTCTATTGATCCACCCTTTCATTTCCACCTAAAATCAAACCCTAAACCTTCCTTGCAATTATTAGTTCTCCTCTCTAAGATGTAAGCTATTTATGGCTCCCATATGCCACATACTGATCATAATGGCTTCACTCATGGTTTTGTTGTACCAAATTCACAAAATATTGAAATCTTATAATCAAGATAAATTCTGACCTATAAATGGGTGGATAAATGGTTCAAAGGGAGGTTTGATGAGGTTACAAATAATGAGGCAATGAAATTACAATTTTATAATAAAAACTAATGTCAAAAATTACATATATATGGAGACAAATATGATATATTTTTTTTTGAGAGAAACTAAAAAAGTGGTTTGGATGGTTAGATCTCTATTGTTTTAAACTAAAAAAGGGTGAAGATTTCAAGTGAATCAATAATATATTCATGTAGTTACAAATCTTGGGGAACTAGTGTACAAGACCCACAAAATTATAGGTTAGATCAACATAAAACTTATGTATGGATGTTTTTATAAATTTAAAACAAAATTTTATAAATATTTTTAATGCAAATTTATATTTTATTATAAGATCTTATGGAAAATTTTATGCAAAGATTCTTTGAGGCCTCAAACATTATATAAGATAATATCCATGAAGACGATTTTTCTATGTGAAGTTGTCCTTGCTCATCTTCAAACCCTTCCTCAATCAAAGATGAAAATTAGCTGCTAAGAAAGATTGATGGTTTGGTAAAATATTTTAGTGCCATAAAACAATTCCTAAAACAAGAAGTAATAATAGGTAATTTTTTTTTTAATGAAAATGATTCTTGCTCAACAAGTCAAGCTAGAGGTTAAAAGTCATTGGGTCAAAATGTAAAATCTAAACCATGTAACCAAGATGTTCACAAGGGTACCAAGTTATCAACCAACTATTCCACTTAGGCACTAAGGCCAATAAAAGTCAACGTGGTGTTAAGGGTGACCACGACTATGTTGGTTTTTACAAATGGGGTCCCACTAATTAAATAAAGTCTAATACTAAGTTACCTATAGTTTTTAAGAGACATATGGGGTGAGTAAATCTATATGCCCTTTATCAACTCCACTTAAATCATTAAAATATTTATCCAGTTTAACATTTAAAAAAATCTACCTCAAAAAATAATTAATTAATGTATATAATAAATAATCAATAATAGATCACCCAAAAATTTAAACAAAAACAAGATAAAATTAACAAAAATAAATTATAATAATTCAAAAGAGTGAAATTGGGATCCTATCCATAGGATTAAACTCAAGTCGACCCTCCATCTTTAAAAAAACAACACAATGGAAACTCTAAGATGAGGCTATAAGATAGTTACTACCCTTATTCTTCTCTATTTTTTCAAGAAAATGAATGTGGAGACGAAGAGAGGAGGTTAAGCCTAATCCATGTCTTTATCTTTTCATCTTAATCCATGTACAATGGTTTATCCTTCTATGGAGTTCCACTTACAAATCTAATCTTGTAGATGATTAGCTAGTTCTTTGTTCTTTTGTTTTTTATTTAGACTTAATTTACAAGTTAAGGTAGTAGTATTATTTTATTTTATTTTATATATTTTTTTAAGAATAAAATAGTCATTAAAATAACTTTATAAATCTTTTTTTTTTTGTTATTAATATAAACGAAACATGTGAAGATCATGAAAATCGATTTATTTTCATAAATTTCACTTAATTTCCTCTTAACAAGATAGGCTGATGGTTTCTTGACATCAATAAATTAAAGAAGATTTACATAATTATTACCTGTTATATATTTTTTGAATAAATTTTTAAACTTATTTTAATATCATTCTTGTTGTCTACAATAATAACCCTGAAACACTAGTCAAAGAACATTTAAATAAACCTAATCTACCCTATTATCGAATTTAATGCAAATAAACCTTCAAAAATTAGTAATCAATGTATGTGAAGTAGATTGACAAGACAACATAAATTTTCAAAATTGAAAAAAAACTTTAAACCTTGTATTATTGTCTAATTAGAACATGAAATATCAATTTCAATTTGGGGTTCTTCAATGATGATGGTTTTGAATGGAAAACCACATTCGCACACCAATATAAGAAGTGGAAGAGAAGTGTATTTTCATAGGGAAATGCCTCCCGTGATATTGTCACCAATATAAACCGAGTCAGAAAGCCCGTGCACATGAGTTATTTTATTGGAAGTTTGGAGCGCGGCCAAGCTCACGTCAGCGGGCTTTTGTTAGTGGACTTTGCACATGGAGGGAATTAAGTAGGCGCGCTCCAACTACTGGCGTCAAGAATTTTAAAACCATGATTTTGTTATCTACTGTATTTTGTTTGTTATTTATGGCAGCAGAGAACACCAAGGATTAATTTTTAGCAGGATTATATTATATTAATCATTTAATTTAGTGCCAAGGATAAGTTACCACTCATTAACTACAGTTTATGATAAAATTTTGTGCCTTAACCTAGGCAGCAAGGAGATTTGTTGTAGGGGCCGGTATGGATAGGTCCAGGGTGCCCTTGGGCATGCTCAGGGCCCATTGTATATGTACATGTGCACGGCATTAGAAACCCTGTGTACATGAAAAAGAAAGCGAGAGGTGAGCACGGTCAATATGAACATAGTAAAATATAATGAACATGCATTTCACCCATATCTACGCATATGCACTTCAAACTTCACCCACGGTTCAATATACATGGCACCATTGTATATGTATATGTGCATGGCATTAGAAACCCTATGTACATGAAAAAGAAAGCGAGAGGTGAGCACGGTCAAGATGAACACAGTAAAATATAATGAACATGCATTTCACCCATATCTACGCATATGCACTTCAAACATCACCCACGGTTCAGTACACATGGCACCATTATATTTATGAAGAGTAAAAAAAACGATTCAAAATTGTCAAAAAAAAAAACCTAGAAAAACAACCAAGCGTTTGCCAAACCTAAGAAGCAATATAGACTGCTACGAGTCTCATAGAGAAGCGCTGAGTTGCATCCTCCAACGCGCTGAGAAAAGTCTATATAATATGGCATCATGGCATTTCCCACCACATATTTTACGAACTCAATAGCATGACGTTAATGGCTGACACGGTGTTAACTAAATCGGCTTTATTTTTATTGAATGAATGAATGAGTTGTAATAACGTCCACGAGACCAAACAGTCTAAGAGATGAAGTGTTAAGACTATTAGGAGTTTTTCAGATTTTTTTTGATGTCATCCCATTTTTTATGAATCTTTATTAATATCGTGTTGTGTAGCCTCTCTTCCTCAAATAACTCACTAAAATTGCTCACATTTACATTGTTATCCTGCAGTATACGAATATCTTTGTACGCATCGCACTCTCTAATGAAGTGTCATTCAGTTTCAACCGCTCTATCACTGTAGAAAATGCAAGTCCTATCAAAGTTTTCAAGATTGTGACACCAAAAAGTCAACCGTACGATGAAATCAGATCAATTTTATTAGTCGCAAGTACACATCCCCTAAAAAGTAATGGGAAAGGTACCCACGGGCCGTAGGCCCAGTGGAGTATGCAAATATATTAAATGGGGAGAATTGCAAGTCTCGACCACCACCCATACATTCCCTAACTAGTCCCCACTTTCCGCTATTTTCTATATATATATTTTATGTTTTATATTTTATATTTTTTTTCTCATTTTCATGTTCTTATTTGAAATATTGTTTTTTTACAATTTTATTAATCTAATATAATTGTTATTGTAGATTAACTAATATAGATATTTTAAATACATCTATTTGAAATACATTAAGAGATATCGATCTTAAGATTTATATCTTAGATTTTTACATACCATATCAATTAATAATTTCATTACCTTCTCTACCAATTTCTCATTGACTAAGGACAAATGACATCATTTAGGTTATACCACTTTACTGAAAAAATATTTTGGAAAAAAAAAGGGGCTCCAAATTCTATTGTATGGTTAAAATATTACAATTTTTTTTTTTTTTTAATTGAATTCTCCAAGCAAAAAAAAAAAAAAAACAAATAAATATTAAATTTAAAGTTAAAATTTTCTTATAACAATCAAATAGATGTCAACTTTAAAATTTAATATGATTATAAACAGCTCCGTTATTACACTCCCTCACTATCATTGTAGAACATCTATGTACATAACAAATTTAAATATATTAAATAAATTTATTTGAAAATACGGAAGGGCGGGTGTCCTAGTCCTGTTGGTTAAGTACTTCCGCTGCGGCTCTGCTGGTCACAGGTTCTAGTCCTCCCTGCCCTGTGGTATCGGAGGGCGTGTCGCGCCAGCGCCACCGGTCACGTTAAAAATTTTACCATGCATACTGTAGATTATAAGGAAACCATGCTATATCAATTCCTGCAGCCCAAAAAAAAAATATATATATATATATACGCTAACAAAAATCAATCTCAAAATTCTTATCAATCCTAGTTCGATTTTAGAGGTAGGTACTCCATGCTAAGTTACCATCGAAGAAATAGAAATCGCTAATTGAACCACTACTAATAGACTTTTTTGATCTTCTACCATATTGACCCTGCAATAACTCTACAGAAACAAATTCCACTCTTTTGCATATAAAAAAACGTGGTGTATACTACGACGTGTAAATATCAATTTTAAAAAACACAAAATAGTCGACCATTAACCACATGGCATAAATCCATGACTTGTAAGGATGAGAGGTTGACCCTATTGAGATTGTTCGTGGATGGGATTGGAAATTTTTTATTTTCTGATGATAATTGAAGATTTGTAAATGTGAATTGTTATTCAATCTAATTTAATTATAATGATTATTTTTGTTGTCATATTTTATTTTATTTATTTATTTATTTGTTTGTTTGTTCATAGTTGTAAGAGAGAACAATATTAGTAATAAAAGTAGAAGTAATTGTATTTGTCCCTGTTTTGATAACATACCATGCTTTATTCGATAGTTGTATAAGTATTTATATATTTTTTATTTCAACAATTTTGTTTTTTAATTTAAATTCATAATAATTAATATTATTGTACATTTATGTATTGTAGTGTATTTTAGTGAATTAAAAATGTATTCAAAGATTATCCAAAATCGAATGAGATCATAAACAAGCAAAATATAACATGTTAAAATAATAAAGGTTATGTAACTCTGATATAATTGTTCAAAAATAAATAGATTTATTGTTATATAAAAAACATTAAAAGTTGTGTAATATATTGAGACCAATTCCTTTTTCTTTTTACAATTTATATTAGTTTCATAAAAATATTCTAATCTAATATAAAAAATAAGATTATTAGTAATGTTACACGTATCTTTCTATTATAAATTATATTATAAATAATTTTTTTATCTATAAATTAGTTTTATATATAAAGTTTCCTTTTTTATTGTTGAAAGTTGAACCCCAACTGCAGAGAATTGTGCAATTAACAAAGCTAGGATGGAATTTGATGTGATGGCTTATGATAGTCCACCCATATTTTCACCTTTCCATCTCATACGATGATGCCAAAAATTTCCACCATATTTTATAATTAAAATGTGCAAATATGTTTATACGACCATTAAATTTAATTCTAATTTGGGTTTATAGTATTGATCATTAATTTTAAAAAAATAGATTACTTATACTTGTAAACATAGAAGCACAACATAAAAAATGAGGATAACCATTTAATTCTATTTCAGAGTATTCAAAATAACACTATAACAAGAACAAGATGGCTAACACCCATAAGAAATTCTTGGAAATATTCTTATATTTTTAGAAATTTATTTGGGATGCCCTCAAAGAACAATACACTAACAATTGAAGGCACACTTTTTGGTGAACTTCTTCAGTGACTCAGGGAAGATCACTTTTAAATTGTTGAAGGTGTGAATTTTAGTGTGTCACTACTAGAAAACCTTCAACGTACAATATGAGAAATACTTCGATCCTATTAAAATTTGGAGTTCATTTATTAGCACTATGCGAAAGGAGTATTTCGTCCTCAAGCACTATGAAGATAAGTACATGAAATTTGAGATTACTTGCATCGACATAAGGAGCAATCAATCCAAAATTACATAAATGAGTTTAATAACTACATTGTGCATCTACACAAGGACACAACAAAGCAACATAAGGTGTTGAAGTTTATCAATGGATTTTTAAACCTTATATCGATGGCAAGATGGAGATTTTGACCTCAACTACATTGGGAAAATCATATTGCAACATCGATAAGATCAATGCCAATTAAAAGATAGAAGCATATGTTCTCCTCATCATCTCGTGCCATGTGCAAGAGAAGGATTGTGTCTCATACACCATTAGAAACTCATCCATAGGACTAGAACATGTCACACAAAGGAGATTAGAAGAAATCAACTACACAACAACATAAGGCTACAACACCTTCAACATCAAAAAAAGAAAATAAGAATCAAGGTAAAGAGTGGTGGCACTAACCTTGCATGAGCTCACAAATTGATGTTGAATGATGCACACATTAATATTTGATTGTGTAATACACATAAGGGCCCACATAATAAGAAGCACTGACCCAAATGCTACTTAACAAAGTGATAATACCACTACCACTGACACTTCAGAGGAATGAGAACACCTCTTCCACACAAGGTGTTAGGTCAAGAGTTAGCATTATGATGTCATCATCGATAATGGAAACCAAATTAAATTTATCACACAAGATGGATTCATGTACCTAGGCATTTGTACTAAAGCACATCCTTTAGTTTAATCTCTAGGAAGGTTGCAAAAGGGAAATAAAATAAGTTTTGATGATAATGCAGTTTCATGTGTGTAGTGAAGCCTATGGAGAACACAGTCACTTATGACATCACATCAATATAAGTTCTCAACATCGTATTTGGAAGTCATTTATGTTTAAACACCATGGTACCTATGAACTTAGCCACATAAATTGACAATCCATGTCAAAAACTACATGTTTAACATTTTGGAGTCGCCTCCAATGACAAATATCTCTTTCGTATCAACCAAACAATGATCAAGCTCATTTATCATTCATATAAGTTTGTACTACTCATAATTCATCCTAAGATAACAACAAAACTAAGCATTAATTCATTAGTAGTGCACTATGTTTTAAAATCAATCCATCAATAATAAACTAACAGAGTATTGTAACATTATGAAGACATATCAATCCATATATATCTTTTTCAAACATAAAACATGCCTTCACCATTAAGGCATCCCACATGGGTTACATTTAAGCAAAATCCACTTTTAAATAGGCCTAAGTCACTTATATATATATATATATATATATAATGTTTTATGGTTGAATTATCAACATCTATATATCAAAGATGATGATTTCTAGGCATGTGAAAGACTTATGAGAGATTTATAAGCATGTGGAAGACTTATGAGAGAGACTTATGGAAGGTGGATGTGAGAATTGTGGAGCAAAGGAGAGGTGGAGTACCTAGTTTGATGAGTTGATAAGTAGAGAAGATTGGTGAATGTGCGTAAGACCTATAGGTCATATTTTTAATGTCAAAAATGTGCTCTTATAGATTAAAGATATGTGAAGAGGTCTGAGTGTGTATATGAGGTCTATTTGAGATAGAGAGGAATTTTTTACAAGGGTTAGATAAATAGAGATCCATCATCAGGTGTTGAAGACATATTTTCTAAGGTGGAAGTGTTCAAATGAGGGTCTAAAGGACTTGGTATTCCTTAGGGGTAGATGTTCCTTGTGAACTAAGTGTTTCACTAAATACCTTTAGTCATGAGGATATGATCAAGGTTTTTTTGGTCTAAAAGAGTTGACCAATCTCTTTTTTTTAATTTCCTATAGGACAGTAGTCCATGTGTTGTAGAATTGAGAGTGGGTTTTATTCCCTATGAGGGTTTCCCACAGGAACTATGTGTTGTGTGTTTGATCATTGTGTGTACATTAAATAAATGAGTTCTCTTTTTTATGTTGTTTGATTAAGTTGATATATGTTGTCTTTTCAATAGATTGAAAGGGTTATGACTGAAAGTCAAATTTCTAGGCTCACATATTCACCCTCATTCTTAGTGATTGTACCTCTAATAGATGGGGGAGGTGTAGGGGTTTGAACAAGGAAATATAAATTGCCTTCATTAGAAACCATAGAATAAGCCACCTTACCCCTCAAAATAGTGATAACATCGACGTGATTAGAGGAATGGTAATTATACCCTCCTTAGGGTTAGGATGAAGAAAATGTTCCTTTTTATCCATATTAAACATGATTTTAGGAAACTTTTTTTTTTTTTTTGAATACTTTGAAATCATCAATCAAAATTTAGGAAAATAGTAAATCAGGAAACCCTAGGTCAATGCAAGGTTTGGATAAAAACATGAGGCTCACCAAATGTTTAACCTTAAATTTAGATGTGGTATAGGGTTGAGAATATAGATGTATTTCAAGTACAAGGGTGATAAACTAATCAATAGTATTTTAATTAATTACAAACCCAGTTAAATAAATATTATGTATTACAATATTAAGATATGCTAAATATAAAAATGAATGCTTTTGAAAGATGTTCAATTGTTTGCAATACCAAATAAAAAGTATTTTCAACTAGGTTTAGTGTGTGAAACAAGATATAAAATAGAAACATGTGTAATGTATGCAAGATCAGTATTATAGATTAATTAATAGATTCTATTAATTATACTTCAATAACTATAGACACTAACATTATATTTGGACATTACCATCGATGCTAGTGTTTGATTGTGATGCAAAAGTTTAGTATATAATAATTACTAGATCTATATGTGACCAACATCATTGTTTTGAATTTATTTCCACCTTTATATTGATGTATTTAGATCTAGGATACAGGTTGTCATTCTTTTTTATTGATAAAACCTTGGCTCTTCACCCTTCTTCACCCTTGGAATGAATTTGCTAAAAATAGGTTAGTGTACTCATGGTATCAACTTAAACCTAAATACCCCTATGTCAATAGGTGATACCTACATATCTAATACTCCAAAGATAACCTCAAACCTATGTAGTTCTTCCCTATGTGTGAGGAAGTGTGTGCAAAAAAGTGTAATATAATGATATTGATGTGTGCAATGATCTAACTTGTAATTTGATAAATATCACCATATGATCTAATCCTTGAATGCTTCATATCAATATTATGGCTGCTCCTCTACTTGATATGAAAATAGGGATGAATAGGGCATATAACTTAATTATGTAGTTGATTAATTTAGCATTTTAGGTATTTTTCTTGGTATTTTTCTAGATGAGGAATGAGATGGATTATTCTTGTATGTAAATGACACCTTTTGAAAATATATCACATTGGGGTTCAATAAGACAAATAGGCCAATTCATAGGTTTTGAATCATTTATAATCTAGATAAGGATCTAAAAACGATTGTCAATGGTAGTGTCCCTTTGTGGCTGGTAGTGTCCAAAGAGATTAAAAAATAGGTATGGATCTGAAACTAATAATGAAGAATGTTTATTAGGTTTTAATATTTATATGTAGTATAAGATACCTAGGTCATCACAATGATATGTGTTGGACTAAGAGATATGCATTTAGGCATAGTGAGATGATGAATGTGATACTTTTAGCAACGAGAAGGTCTAAAATTGAAAGGTAGATTTTTTATTGATATTTATCAAAGGTACAAGACTAAGATGATTTATATATTTAATTTAGTATCTACACTAACCTATTGGCATTACACCATCTTTAGTCCTACATGAATTTTCATTAAACCAAAGTGGACATCTTAACAAGGAATTAATTATTTGCTAATCTATTTATTTCAATTAAAATAGTCTTGTCAATGCTCTATAGGTGAAACAAATTATTTAAAAGAGTCTAATGTTTCCATTCCATTATAGATAAGATCTATAGATCTCTAAATCAATGCATAACTTTTTTGTAAAATGTGTCTTCCTTTCAACCTTGATTGAAGAGCAAGGGGAAATCTATTGATTTGAACATGTCTATTCTACCAAATGGAAGAATTGGGAAAGTTTAGATTGTGTTGAAGGAAGTTATATTTCCATTCCAATAGCTTAAATTTTTATTTCCACATTTTCTACATACTATTAATGGCATAATAGGCCAATATTTCTAAGTATTTATAAAATAACATCTCTTCATGTGTATGCACTTCTTTTCACTGGCGTTTAAAAGTAGAATTGGAAACCCTATGCTGAACACAATTTTCCATGGTTCAGAACCATGAAGAACACATATGGTTCATTTAGAGATTAAGAATTTACCTTGGATTCATGATGACAAGACTAGATTTGTATTTAAGATGAATGCATTGGTTCCAAGAGATGCCTTACATACCCTTGCTACCATCCCGCTTGGCCTAGATGAATTTTTTGATAGGTTATGTAATATATTGTATCATTTTTTATAAGGAAACTAGCATGAGGAATAATAAAAATGAGTTGTACAAAATACCTTTTTATAAAAATTAAATTATATCAAAAAAAGAAAGGAAATTTTATTCCCCCAACAGTCAATCATTTTTTGAAAATTATTAAAAATTAGCTCCACATTTGATGTAGGAGTATCCTAGGTGAACCTAAAATCATTATCAACCATGTTTTGAAACATATAGATGAGAAGTAACCTATTCACTAAAGGAATAAATGGAAGTTTGACAAAAGAAGTGCATGGGGAAACTCATTGAGCACATATGCAGATGGTACATAGAATTAAATAACTTTGCACATTTATGAGAGTCATATAAGTATATATCATGAAGAATGTATATGCCCACATTAATAAAGCATGAAGATCGAGTAAATAAAGGGTTATAATTTTTACAAAGGCATGGAGTGTATGAGAACCTAGAAACTTGGGGTGAGAAAAGGTACATAGATCAAGGATACCAGTGCTCATTGATAGGGCCAATGAAGGAAGAAGAATAAAAATATGTGTGATAGGTAGATAAGTTCATAGAATGGGTCAAGGTGTAAAGGAAAATCATGAGATATGGGAAAGCACATAATAAAATATCCCTTAGAAACATCAGGTGGTGCGCATGGAATTAATTATAGAATTACAAAACAACAAACTCAGAAGGCTGGTGCAAAGTGAAAATGAGCCCAAAAGCTACCAGAATTCAACAAGGTTGACTTAGATGTTATGGCATCTTGATGAAATGATATACCCACTAAAAATGGAAACATCAAGAAGGGAAACTCAAATTTAAATGGTGACAAGAGGGGAATGGATGCTAGAGCATTAATGAGGTTTGGTAAACCACTTGGCAGGAAGAAACTTCCAGTTCTTCCCAAGAATTCTTATAGTTAAAGAAGTCAACCCAAAATTTAGGGAAAATCCATCAAAAGAGAAAATTTTCAAAAATTAAGGGTGAATCTTGACCAAAAAATATAATACTCTACCAAGTTATAGACAAAGGAGGTGAGGTAGAAAGAAGAATTGTAGCCGTTGGTGAGAGTGAGGATAGAGAGTGAGATTCAAGTTTGATGACTAAATAAAAATCCATAGAGATCCATTTTAAAGTTGAAGAGCTTTGAATACTTTGTAATCTGAGAGGTAAATGGATAGAAGGTGAGGATTCTAAGTTATATTATGTGTGTGTAGATCCTTTATCAATTATGTGGCATAATACACCCCTTAGCTAAGAACCTTGGTCATGATTGCATCAGGTGGTATTAGAGCCAAGTTGAGTACCTTGGGAGAAAGTAGGTAAATAAATAACATGCTATTCGAAGTATAAAAAGAGAGTGTTATAGTGGTAAATATTTATAGATGTTGATCATGAGGCAATCAATGGAAAGTGAACAAGTGGAAGAAGCTAATAAGAAATCTTGGAAGATGAGCTATGTAGGGTCATGAATGAAATTTCATAAAAGTAGTTAATGAATTCCAAATCACCTATGTAGGATCACACTAGAGGGGAATAATAGAAGGAATCATGAGAGTTATGGTAGATAAATAACCCACATCGATGAAGTAAGAAGAGTGATGCCCAATAAGAAGGGTGTGGATGACATGCAAAGGACACATGAGGGTATCACCAAAAAGTGTATGAGATTGGAGGTAGGCATATAAATTTAGTGCATTATAGGCAAAGAGTGACACATCTTACAACTAAAATAATTGGGTAGAAGGTGCAGTTTATTATTTCCCATTGAGTTTAATGTGTAGACAATAAGGATTGAAGATGATGCCAAAGCATAATGCTAAAGGAAGGATTGATTCGAAGTCACAACTCATGGATATGCTATAGGAGTTGGTTGTTGGAGTAAAGGCATTACATAAAAGATAAATATATGTTAAGAATAAAGTTTTGATGAAGAATCTAAAGAAGAATAGGGAAGTACCCTATAGAGAGGAGGAACACAATGAACCCCCTTAGTACTTGGAAGTATCAAGTTGTGTGATAGGTTAGGTAGAAGAAGAAGCACCTATTTTCTCAAGAGAATATGGCCCTGAAGGGATAATAACATGGGTGTTGGGTTAGGAGTACATCTTTTCATTGAGAGACATTAAAAACTCTAGGAAAGTGGAGTTTACATAGACTAGGTTTGGTGGCATAAAAATAGAAGTTTGGATATATCTGTAATAGAGAAAGAGATGGAATTGTATGCATAAAGTAAAGAGTTGGGATTGGATGGTCTCAAATTTGTTGGACCATATAATTTATCCATAAGATTATCTTGGGTGGAGGATAAGACTTCATGACTTAATTCGTAAGATTGTAGAAGAGGATCATATTACATTGAAGAGCATATTGTAAGAGGAGATGATAGTGCAATGACATCATAATGTTCACAAGAAAAGTAAGGACAAAGAGGTTCATGTGAGAGCCTTAGAAAAGGAAATCCTCTCAAAGGATTGAGTCAAAATTATAGTCAATGAGACTAAATAAGGATATGACTTAAATGATTTTTGGCATAGAGAGGATATTTCCCTAGAGAAAGCATGAATGGAGGAGGCAACTTGAGAACCTTTAGATGAAGAGGCGAAGAGTGAAGTGGGAGATTTGTCTTATGATCAACTAGAAGCTGGAAGAGCAAGGAATAAAAGGTAGTTGAAAGAGGCATAAGAGTCTAATGATGTCCTAGAGGAGGAAGACAGGGACCCAGTACCATCCAAGGATAAATATGCACAAGATCATAGCACAAGTAAAAGAGGAGAAAAGGAAATGTACCCAATAAAAGGCATCAAGGAGAAAGAGGAGGTGCAAGAAAAGGATTATGTGAGGTTCATGATGGATGCCTTAGAGGAGAAAGGAGGAGATAAGGTTATCTCACAACTAGACCAAGGTTTTTTGAAGGATAATGAAGTGACACGTCAGTAAGCAGGATACATGATTGGAGGATCATGAGATGTAAGAGCTACTTGCATGTGTATTGAGGAAATGAAGAGACATCAGCTTAAATTCTATGATAAGGGATAATCAATTACGATTGTGTAAATATTGAAGAATTAGAGGAAGAAGGAAGGAAAGAATATGGGATTAGATGGATTGATAGAGATGTGCATCTCACCAAAGGTATCTAATAGTAAAAAGAAAAGAAGGATGAAGGCAACAGGATTATCACAGAAGAGATGGAGGAAGACAATGGGGTGATTACAATGAGGTGTCTAGATGAAGAAACATGGCTAAAGAAAGATCAAATATAATGATTTTCCAAAGATGGGGAGAATGAAAAAAGAAGGGAGAAAGTGCACTTGGAAATTTGGATGGAAGCATATAAGAAGGGTGATGAAGAAGACCGTTGGTAGAGGTGTATGAAAGTAAGTGGCTATAGATCCACAAGAAAATTAGGTGAGAAAAAATGCATGGGATAGAATCGAGGTGGGTATAAACCTGTTAGAGTAAGGAGGAGAGGATATAAATTGAATCATGTAAATCAATGTTGTATGGCATGTGCATAAGTATAAATGTTGAAAGCACTAGGTGGAGGTGGATGGTCAAAGGTGGGCACAAACCCACAAGAAGAAGAATCACAAGAAGAAAGATGATAAATAACAGAGGAAATAAGAGGATGAAGGGAAGAAAGAAGAAGATGATGAAGAAGAGAAAAATGTAGAGAAGAGGTATTGGATCTAGGCAAAGGAGGATGATTTATTATGCTAAGAGGGTTTAGATGAGGAATATGTATACAATGAGTGTGTATAGGCTACACAATAGGTGATAGGGAGAACTATGATCTAGGAACCTCACCAAAAGTGTGGTTGTACCACCTAAACTCTAATTTTAAGTAGGATCTTACATTTTATTTTCCTGGGGAGTATGTTGTATGAACATCCCAAGCAAACCTGCAATCCTACATAACCAATTTTTGAAGCAAAAGTAGAAGAGGAATAATAGGGGCACTAAAGGATAAAATGGATGGATAACTGAGGAAGTACACATGGAAATTTATTGAGCACATATGTGGAAGAAACATAAGATAAAACCTACCCTTGGGTCTCGAGAGACATCTAAATAGACTACATGAATAAGGTAGATGCTTACATCATGAGAGTGCAAAGGTCAAGTAAATAAAGGGATACAATTTTAACCAAGGCATGGAATGTATGAGAAATCAAAGACTTAGGGCATGAAAGTGTGCACAAATTAAGGATACTAGTGCTCATTGATAAGCACATGAAGGAATAAGAGTAAACTAGATGCATGATGGGTGAGTGAGTGCATAAAAAGGTTCAAGGTGTAAAGGATAGTCATGATAAATGAGCAAGCACGCAAGATCCCTCAAAAACATTAGGTGGCACACACATATTTAAGCAGGGGAGAGTAAATCAACAAATCGATAAGGTTGGCACATAGAAAAAATAAGCTTCAAAGTTGATAAAAGCTAACAAGGTTGACTCGGATGAAATGTCATCCTAATAGAATGACAAACCTATCAAAAATATCAACACCAAGGTGAGAAAATGTCAACACCAAGGCAAGAAACTTTATTATGTACTTCTAATTTCATAATATAAGGTTATAAATATTTTGATTATAAATTTCAATCAAGATATTAATGAGCGAGAAAGAAGTTGTACCTTCCTCTATCATTTTTGAGTTTTCCTTATAAGAATAATGGGGATGTCATACCATTGATGATAAGATAAGGGGTCACGATGAGAAGAATTTGTCTAGAAAGGATATGAATAAAAAGGAAAAGAGAGAAATTTCAAAGATCCCGCATAATAAAATATTATGATTGATAAGAAACTGAGTGATGGGAGGAAAATAAGTAGATTCAATAAATATGAAAACCAAGCCTATGTAAAATAATTGTTAGAAAATATTTAAAGGTAGATCTAAGTAGTGGTGAATAATAATAAACATTTTAAATTGAATAAAAATGATAAAAGGATACGAGAAGATCAAGGGATGAATTAATTCAAAGAAGTCTGAAGTCGTATACAAAGCAAAATATTAGGTTTTATGATCCATTATTATATTATTTATTTTTGTTAGTTTTTATATCTTATGCATCTCATTTATGAAACAACCCCATTAGAGATAATAATAATAATAATATAGTTTTTAAGGTCCACGATACCAATTAATACCTTGGTTATGGTCTACAAGGCATGTCCAGCATATGGGACCACCTCATACTCCCATCATGGGGAGGCACCTTACTGTGCTACGAATATGAGGCGTGTAATCCCTACCCCCTGCAGGATTTGAACTTGTGACCTCCCTTCTAGGAGCACATGTTATTTACCATTAGGCCAACTCAGAAAGAAAAGGGTTTATGAATATGGCATCATGGACATGGCATACCCCACCACACATTCTATGAACTCAACGACATGACGTCAATATTCAGAATAATAGTCACCAGCACGGTGTTAACCGAACAGGCTTTATTTTATTTGGGTTGAATCACTTTTCATGATTGTGACCTCCAATAATAAACCATACGATGAAATTAGATTGATTTTATAGATTCATATCCATATATGCCACCTCCCTCAAATTATCGATATTATAAATATCTTTTTATTATAACCTATAAATTATGTTATAAATAATTATTTATACTAATCTTTAAAAAATAATTATATATATATATATATATATATATATATATATATATATATATTTAAATTATTGATTTAAAAGTTGAATAATTGTAAATTGATATTAATAAAATAATATAAAATATAAAAATATTTTACTTAAACCTACAAAACAAAAAAAAATGATTTGTGGTAAATTTTGTTTAATTAACAAAATTATTAATGAGTTAAATAGAATTATTCAATGTAAAGCATATTTAATTTCTATTTTTGAATGGTTGTTGTGATACAATTTTAATTTTTTTATTAAAATATTAAATATATAACCAAAAATACATTTTTCTCAAACTAAAAAAACAAAGAGGTGGTACAAAACTAATTTTTAGGTATGCAAGAAAGTAGATACAAAGACTTTTTTTAGGGGAAAATTAAATACGTTCAAAGCAATATATAGCATGCAACAACAATATTAAAATCAGATAATTTACTTCCTTTTTTCATTTATGATGTAATTTAATGGGAAATTTTTGGAAAAATTATGACTCTATCCAAGACTCTCTTGTGAATTAGATATGATCTTCTTTGAACCTAAAATATCTCAATTTGTTGCACGATATTGGACATAGTTTAATATATTGAAATATTTTTTTGGAACAAAATAAAAATATTTTTAATGGTACAAACAAATATATAAGTCAAGTTTGGGGTAGAATAATCACCAATTTAAAATAAACTTGTAAAGTTCAGGTTCCAAAATTTTCAAGACAGTTCTTAGTGGGAATTCAGTCTTAATGAGACTTGGCATCTCCATCTTTTGCCTCTTTGAATAGTTGTCAACATCATCAACCCATTAAATGGGTTCATCCTCCTCGTGGTTTAGTTAAAACTAATTTTGATAGAACTTTAAAAGACAATCCTAGAAATGATGGTATGGGAGGTGTTTGTCGTAATCATATGGTAGTATTAAGTTTTGGTTTGCTATTACTCTTGGTATTATTTCTAATAACTATGTTGAGGCTATGGCTATTGGCCAAGATCTTCTAATAGCTAAGTCAAAGCACATTAAACTAATATTGTTTTAGAATCTGATTATAAAATTTTCATTGATCATTTCAACAAAAAGTCTTCTCAATTCTAGTATTGGCAACCAAATGAATGTAAGAAAGACATCAACATCCTCATTCAAGGTTTTAACAGTGTTCAATAGAACCATACTAGAAGGGAAGGAAACTAGGTTGCTTACTTTTTGACCAAATTAATCTCTAATTGGCATAACAACGAGCTAGCTAATGGATTTAATAAAGAAGAACCTATTTAAAATTTGAACAAAATTCTTAGAGAAATCATGAATACTGTAGAGTAAAAAATACTCTATGTTTCATTCTAATTTTTAGTTGCGCACTGCAAAATTTTGCTCTTGCATACTTTGGTTTTTGTCGGCAAAGTTTTGAAATAAAGCGTAGGCTTGATTTCCTTTTGATTCATTTTTGTTTAAGTGTCAAAATCGAGTGGAAGCTGCCAAGTGTCAACGACCGAGGCACCTTTCATAATTTCTATAAGTTGGTCAGGACGTGCCACATATCTCATAGCAACTCAGCGAAATGCGACAAGTATCGGCATCCACGTTTCATAACGGCACCCACATTTTAAATCTTTTCAGTAGAAGGTTTCAACAAGCTAAGTATCAGGATCAGGCAGAAAGCACCAAGTGGCAATCACGGAAGGTTTCAATTTACTTTTCTAAAAGTGATGAAAGATGCCACGTATCCCAACTGAAGAGAGCGGAAGCCACCACGTGTCGAGATCCAAATTACCTTCATTTTGTTTCACAAATATAGCAAAGACTGTGGTGGGTCTTAGGTTTTGTTTCTGAAGCAAGCGGAAGTTGCCAAGTGTTGTTGTCCATGTAAATATGAAATGAGGCCTGATTGTTTCTATAATATAAAAAAAGTGACGTGGAGACCAGCACATGTCACCTTCCACAGGTTTCTCAAAAGGTGGCTAAAAGAAATGGAGATTACCACATATTCCTAGTTAAGTAAAGCGGAGATCGCCACGTGTCCTTTTTTTAGGAAAGCGGAGATTGCCACTTGTCCCTATGCCCCTTTTTAAAGTTGCTCAAGCAAGAAATATTGTGGGTCTTATTTATGTTAAGTTGTTAAAGTTTCAAAGCAGTGGATTGCGACAGGTGTCAAAGGCGAAAAGTTCCTGAGCAAAGATATAGTAAGAGTATAGGTAAAGCAGAGAGCACCATGTGTCATCAGTAAGTGTTGTGAAACACGCCAAGTGTCCTCTTTTGTTTAAAATAAGGGAGCATCCTGCGATCTATTTTTGCCAATGAACTACCGAAAGATAGAGCATTTCAAAATCTAAGAAATATCTTCTGTTAGACACTTCCAGTTTAGTTAGATTTCAGTTGGGCCATTAGATTAGGAACACACAGACAATCTAGAGTGAATCTGAGGCTATAAATAGGGGTGCAAAGATCACCAAAAAATCATCATTAGATACTTAGAGAAAATTTTTTGAGAGAATTATTGTCAAGAGTTTTAGACTTTCTAGAGCTGTGATTAGGAATATCATTTGCCTTTGTTATAATTTCTTAAGTTGGAAAGTTTATGTAACTGTGCATATTTTTGTGCCTCTTATATGACTAGAGAATTAATGAGAAGATTGAATCTTGTGCCTTTTGTTGAGTATATTGCTGATGAACTTCACTATGCTTTGTCATGACAATAACAATAATATTGCGAGCAATATAAATGGATTATCCTCAAAGAGGGTATAAATCATGCCCTGTGAAATACAAAATTTCCATAGTAACTCATGAATCAACATCATCTCTTGTGCAACATTCACTGCTCCTTGAAACTCAACATTAATATCTGAGTGATGAATGACCTTCAATCATTACAAAAGTAGTCTAAGTTGTGTTTTCAAGAGTTTTAGACTTTCTAGAGCTGTGATTAATAATATCATTTGCCTTTGTTCTATCTTCTTGAGTTGGAAAGTTTATGTAACTGTGCATGTTTATGTGCCTCTTATGTGACTGGAGAATTCAAATAAGAAGACTGAATCTTGTGCCTTTGTTGATATTTTCTGTATTATTGCAAAAGCAGTCTAAGTTGCAAGCCTCCATTTCTATTGTTTTCATCTTTTACATTGATCATGCCTTGTTTGCTCTTAAATGTAATTGAATCTTACATATAGTTTCACTGTGTTCAGATTAAGGGTCGAATTACATTCAGGGGCATTGCCATAGTTAGATTTTCTTTCTTTCATTTGTGTTTTTGTTAAAATTCCTATCCCTTTTCCCAGTATACACTTGATATAAAGAAGAGACCAGCTTCTTAAAAATCTGGAGGTTGTTTCAAGTCGCAAGTCCCACATCTTAAAACTTCCCATTGTTGGTGTTAGAAACAAGTGCAATTTTAACCATCAACAATTTTTGGCACGCTTGGTGGGACAATCTCTAGAATTTTCTTTCAAGAACGTATGAACCAGAGAGTTATAAGGAGTCAGAGCTATGGACTAGTAACTAGATCATAGTTTACTATAAATCCAGGTTTTCTTTTGCCACCTTTGGTAACTAGTCCTAGAAGAAGAGTCAACTAGTTTGTACCAATACCAAGAGCAAATATGGGAGCCCCTATACCCCTAAGAAATTATGTAAGTTGGAACACTAGTAGTCCTTTGATTCTCCCAATACCACCAGCCACTTGGGACCCTATCCCAGTGAATGCCGTAAAAGTCTACCCAAATTCAGTGGACAAGACTTCAAAACACCTAAAGAACATTTGTAGGATGTATCAGATGTCTATGTTATACATGTTGTCACAGAGCAAAATGTGGCCATAAGATTATTAGCAGCTTCTTTTAAATGGAAAGCTCTAGAATGGTACCAGTCCTTGACCCCAAATACCATATCTACATGGGATCAGCTCAGAGATCTTTTCTTTGAAAGATTTGAAGAGAAGAATGATAAGTCTTCTTTATTATAGCAATTGATTACCATCTAAAGGGAACCACAAGAAGCAATGACTGACTTCAATTCTAGATTTCAAAAGACTTGGGAAAGAATCCTTGTTACAGCTAGACCATTACCAAGTATGACTATAGTGTTTTATCTTAAGGATTTAAATTCAGACATATATGTTATGATTCAGTCACTTGGAGGTCAAACTCTGCCAGAAGCTTATGACTATGCAGTCAGAGCTGAAAATAATTTGATAGATGTTGGAAAGTTGCCTCCAAGGCCTCCCATGCCCATGTTTCCAGATATTTCCTTGCCATTACCTCAAGAAGCCCCTAAATCCATAGCCCCACCTATGTCTATGTACACATATCCTTAACCACCTGCTACAAAAATTGTCCCTACCCAGTCATCTAAGCTGGATGATATCAAGAATATCCTAAGGACATTTTCTAATGAGCTAATTAATATAAAGAGACAACAAAATCCTTTCCCTAGGCCTCCATATCAAGGCTATCAAGGAAATAGATTCTCATCACAGCCAAACCAATACCAGGGTTCTCAAAGGCAAAATAACCCTCAACCAGCAAATCAATTAGTTGCAGTCCCTACACCCTCACAAACTATTCCCCTCAATTTGAATAGGGAGATTATTCTAGGGCAAAATAATTATGTGGATAACACTAATGCCTAGTGTTTCCCTTGCAATAATGCTCATACACTTAGAGATTGTCCCATGGGTAATCTACAACAAAAGGTGGTAGAGCAAAGAAGAATGGATGGACAGTTTGTAAGTTCTAATGACAATCAAGCCTACCAATCTTCTGGTATGCAAAATTCAGTCTTAATGGCTCATATGCAAAGGATGTCTTTGCAACAAGAGGAAGAAATAGCCCTAGAATATGCTTTGTTCTCATGGGTTAAAGATGAAGAATCAATATTCTTGAATGAAGCTTCTGCTTCCAAGAAATTAGTGGTGCAATCAGACTACTATACTAGATCAAAGAGAAGAATGATGGAATAGCCTGAAGTTATAAACAATAAAGTAATGGAGAATACTCTATTTCTAAGTCATCAAAACATAGTAGTTAGACAAAAAGTGCTTTAGCTAGTGCAGAATCAAGTACTTCCTGGACAAATTCAAGAAAATGTAAGGTATCCTTATTTTCCAAGAATTCAAACTTTGGGACCAATGAATGTGGTGGATTAACTGAAGATGACTCCAGCACAAGTATCAATTTGGGACATATTGGCTATTCCTAAACAAAGGACACTAATACAAGAAGCTCTTCAAAGCCAAGCAATGTCCAAATGTACTGAAGGACCTACTGATAAAAGAAAACTCAAAGATAGTTCATCTGCAGACAACAACCTTAGTGAATAATGCACTAGAGGTAAGCAAATTCAAACCGAATCCCTTCTATTTAACTTTGATAGTTGGCAAGAAACTGTTGCATAATGCCATGATAGATTCAGGAGCTAGTACTACAATAATGCCAAATCAAATAGCAAATGCTTTAAAGATAAAGTATGAGCCACTCACTAAAGGAGTCGTGCAGCTAGATGGCAAAGCAGTACAAACAATAGGGAGAATTAAGTAACTCCCATTACAATTATATACTTGTCCCAATATAATTGTAAATCAAGATGTAATAGTCATAGATATACCTCCTGTATTTGGTCTATGCTTATCAAGAGACTTTACAGCCAAGATAGGAGGAGATATGTCTCTTGATTGGTCTCACTTAATTCTAAGAACTAAATATAATTCAAAGATGAAAATTCTATTTGAACCACTATCAAAGGATCACATCACAAATAAACCAACATCAAAATTAGAGGTAGGTCATGATATGATAAATAAGGAAGAAAGGGTTTTTGTTGAAAAGTTAGGTGACTGGACTAAGCATAATCAAGAAAAAGAAAATAACCAGTTGTTAGATATGATGCATAGTGACCCATATGAAAATTATGACTCTATCAATCTAGGCACTTATGTTATTTTTGATGAGGACCATGAAATCCCAAATATTTTAAGGGAAGAAATGCCAACTAATCAAGAATCTAAAAAAGATTCAAAAATCTGGACCTTAAATTTTGATGGGACTAGAAGTAAAAATGGTGTTGGAGTAGGAATTTGTCTTACTGCTCCAAATGGTGAAAAAAATTTAAAGGCTATCTGTTTTCAATTTGATTTTACTAATAATGATGTTGAGTATGAATCTTTAGTACATGGGATCCTATTAGCCAAGAAAAAGGAAATAAAGAATCTAATAGTAAAAGGAGATTCAGAACTAGTAGTAAAGCAAATCATCGAAAAAGCAATAGCAAAGAATGTAAATATGAAATCCTATAAGCATAGAATTTGGGACTTAATAGAATATTTTGAAGCTTTCAATACTGAAGTAGTCCCTATGATTCAAAATTTTGAAGCTGATAGGATGGCACAGATTGGCTCGCAGTTTGATCCAGCAACTAGCCTATTAGTTAACAATGAGTTAGTAAAGGTTATAGTAAGGCCAACTATCCCAGATAATGATGAGAATTGGCAAGTATTTGAGAATGATTTTCAATTACTTTCATTCTTGCAATAATTAGGGGAATTTGTCGATCAATTGAAACCAAAGATTGAAGAGGCATATGGGGATCAACTTATACAATTAAAGAATAATAAGCTTCCCAAAGGTTTAATCACTTTAGAGAACCTTTTTGATCCAAAAGATGTAAGCCTGGAAAAGAAAATATTCCAAGCAAACAAAGCAGATTATTCAGAAATAGAGGTGAGTGAAGGAAAAATTTTAAAAGTTGGAAATTCTGCAACTCATGTAGAAAAGGAAAGGCTAATTGAATTATTCAAAAAATATGACAGAGTCATAGCCTGGAGCTATGAAGACCTTCATAGATATAATAGAGATATTATTCAGCACACAATAGAATTGACTGAAGGATCTAAGCCCGTCAAATAGAAATAGAGGTCAGTGAATCCAAGGATTGAGCCTTTAATGGTGGACGAGTTGCAAAAACTTTTAGATTCTAAAATAATTTTTCCAATCAAGCACTCAACCTAGGTATCAAATCTAGTACTAGTTAGAAAAAGGAATGGTGATATAAGACTTTGTGTAGATTTCAGAGACCTAAATAGAGCATCTCTGAAAGATCACTATCCTTTGCCCTCCATGGAACATATTTTATAGACTGTGGCCAAATCTGAGAGGTTTTATTTGCTAGATAGTTACTCTGGATACAATCAGATTTGGTTGGCTAATCAAGACCAATACAAGATTGCTTTTACTACCAAATAGGGAACATTTGCATATGCTAAGATGCCATTTGGCCTATCAAATGTTGGGGCCACTTTTCAAAGAGCTATGGATGTAGCATTTGGGAAACTTATAAATAAAATCATCTTGATTTATCTTGACGATCTTACTATTTTTTAAAAAAAATGATGTTGATCATTTTGATCATTTAGAATATATGTTTAAAAAATGTCAAGAATTCAGAATATCCTTGAATCTTAAGAAATGTATCTTTGTTGTTCCTTAAGGCAAATTATTCGGACATATAGTATCTAAAGAAGGAGTTTCCACAGACCCATAAAGAGTGGTAGCTATAATGAACTTACCTCTTCCAATAAATAAGAAATCAATTCAATCTTTCTTAGGAAAGATTAATTTCATCAGTTGATTCATATCTGACTTTGTAGGCTTAGTAAGACTAGTGACACTTTTGCTGAAAAAAGACCTAATTTTCAAGTGGACTACGGAAGGAAGGCAAGCCTTTGAAGAGGTCAAGAAAGATATCTCTATAGCTCCAGTACTTAGAAACCCAGACTTTTCTAAGCCTTTTGTAATGTATGTCTATGGAGGAGAGCTTAGTATTGCTGCTATCCTAACATAGAAGGATGATAGACAAGAGGGAGAGCATCCAATAGCCTTTTTCTCAAGGACTCTTAGGGAATATGAAACCAAATATAAATTTGTGGAAAAACAAGCATATGCTATGGTAAAATCCCTCAAAAATTTTAGACATATAGTATCAGGAAGTAAAATTCTGATACTTGTAGCTCATCCAAGTGTCAGAGAATACATCATGGAAGGTGAAATTACTGAAAAAAGAGCAAACTCGATAACCAAGATCATTGAATATGATGTAGAGGTCAAACCCACTAAGTTAGTCAGAGGTAAGGGTTTGTGCCAATATATAACTCAAGAGCTTGAAAAGATGATACATGAAGAGACAAATTCAGAAACAGAAGAAGAAATTGTATTAAGGATACAAGAAGTTGATCAGGAATCATGGGTCGTAAGCAAGATTCATTTTATGAAAAATGGGATTTACCCAAGGGAACTCCCTCCAAATAAGAGATGATACTATAGGATGCAAGGAGTTCATTTTTTTTAATTGAACAGGTTCTTTTCAAAAGAAATTCTGATGGCAAATTGTTAAGATGTGTAGAAAAGGCTGAGGCTAAGAAAATACTATATGAAATGCATCATGGAGTATCAGGTGGACATTTTTTTGTAAAAACCATAGCTATAAAGATAAGTGAGGCAGGTTATTTCTGTCCTAATTTATTTACAAATTGTTATCAGTTGGTTAAAAAATGTCAATCTTGTCAATATTATGTGAGGATGAGAAGGAATGCAGTAATGCCTCTTAGTCCTATAATTGTGGATGAACATTTTGCTCAATGAGATCTTGAATTCATTGGAATGATAAATCTAGTATCTAGTATGGGTCACAAATAGATCTTAATAGCCACAGATTATTTCACCAGATGGACCGAGGTAGTGCCACTCAAAGAAGCAACAAAAAATGTGATCCCAGATTTTTTAGGGAGTATCGCTACTCATTTTGGGGCTCCTTATACCATAATTTCAGATAATGCTAAAGCATTTTTAGGGTCTAAAGTATCTGAATTTGCATTAAAGCATGGAATATATCTGAAAACTTCCTCTAATTATTACCCTCAGAGTAATGGTTTGGCAAAATCAACTAATAAGAACATGATTAGACTCATCAAAAGAATAGGGGTTGATCATCATAAAGAGTGGCATAAAGTGCTTAATTTAGCACTGTGGGCTGATAGAATCACGCCTAAACAGGTGATCAAAATGTCCCCATATGAATTGGTCTATGGAAAGCCTTCTATAATACCTCTTAGCTTGGAAGTTCCTACTCTCTAGTTGATCAAACAGATTGAAATTGAGGAAAATGGCCCCATGTAGGTCAGACTCGCGTAACTTCTAAAAGTTCAAGAAAAGAGGGATGCAACACATGATTCATTGGTAAAACATCAAAAAGTAGTTAAAGACTCTTTTGATAAAATAACTTCAAAACCGTATTTCAAAATAGGCTCAATTACTTTGAAATGGGATGCAAGAGTTGCCAAGCTAGGTCAACACACAAAATTTGAAGCATTATGGACTGGCCCTTATAAAATTTGTGCATGTAAACAACAGAATTCATTTGAGCTAGAAATGATGGAAGGTGAACCTGAAGAGATTCCTATGAATGGAATCTATTCGAAACATTTTAGTTTAACTATGTTTTTTTATCAATTTTTTATCATGCGGGAGTTATAGATTCTTTTTTAGCAGGCTCAAAAGTCCTTGAGGTCGCCAATAACTGTAGAGTAAAGAATACTCTACGTTTCATTCTAATTTTTAGTTTCACACTGCAAAATTTTATTCCCGCATACTTTGGTTCGTGTCGGCAAAGTTTTGAAATAGAGCGTAGGCTTGATTTCCTTTTGATTCATTTTTGTCTAAGTGTCAAAATCAAGCAGAAGCTACCAAGTGTCAATAGCCGAGGCACCTTTCATAATTTCTATAAGTTGGTTGGGACGTGCCACGTATCTCACAGCAACTCAATGGAATGCGACAAGTGTTGGCATCCGCATTTCATATCGGCACCCATGTTTCAAATCTTTTCAATAGAAGGTTTCAACAAGCTAAGTATCAGGATCAGGTGAAAAGCACCAAGTGGCAATCATGAAAGGTTTCAATTTGATTTTCTAAAAGTGATGGAAGACACCACGTATCCCAATTGAAGAGAGCAAAAGCCAGCACATGTCAAGATCTGAATTACCTTCATTTTATTTCACAGATATAGCAAACACTTTGGTGGGTCTCAGGTTTTGTTTTTGAAGCAAGCGAAAGCTGCCAAGCGTTGTTGTCTGTGTAAATATGAAATGAGGCCTGTTTGTTTCTATAATATTTTAAAAAAGTGATGCAGAGTCCAGCATGTGTCACCTTCCACAAGTTTCTCAAAAGGTGGCTAAAATTAGTAGAGATTTCCACATATTCCTAGTTAAGTAAAGCGGAGATCACCACGTGTCATTTGTTAAAGAAAGCGGAGATTGCCCCTGTCCCTATGCCCCTTTTTAAAGTTGCTCAGGCAAGAAATGTTGTGGGTCTTATTTCAGTTAAGTTGTTAAAGTTTTGAAGTAGTGGATTGTGACAGGTGTCAAAGGTGGAACGTTCCTGAGCAAAGATATAGTAAGAGCATAGATAAAGTGGAGAGCGTTGTGTGTCTTTGATAAGTGTTGCAGAGCATGCCAAGTGTCCTCTTCCATTTAAAATAAGGGAGCGTCCTGTGATCTATTTCAGCCAATGAACTGTCAAAAAATAGAGCATTTAAGAATCTAAGAAATATCTTTTGCTAGACACTTCCAGTGCGATTAGATTTCAGTTTGGTCGTTAGATTGGGAACACACAAACAATCTGGAGTGAATTCTAGGCTATAAATAGGGGTGTAGAGATCACTAGAAAATCATCGTCAAATACTTAGAGAGAATTTTCTAAGATAATTATTGTCAAGAGTTTTAGACTTTCTAGAGCTGTGATTAGGGATATCATTTGCCTTTGTTCTATTTTCTTAAGTAGGAAATTTTATGTAACTGTGCCTCTTATATGACTAGAGAATTAATGAGAAGATTGAATCCTGTGTGTTTTGTTGATATTTTCTATGTCATTACAAAAGTAGTCTAAGCTATGTTGTCAAGAGTTTTAGACTTTCTAGAGCCGTGATTAGTAATATCATTTGCCTTTGTTCTATCTTCTTGAGTTCGAAAGTTTATGTAACTGTGCATGTTTCTATGCCTCTTATGTGACTGGAGAATTCAAATAAGAAGACTGAATCATGTGCCTTTGTTGATATTTTCTGTATCATTGCAAAAGCAGTCTAAGTTGTGGGCCTTTGTTTTTATTGTTTTCATCTTTTACATTGATCATGTCTTGTTTCCTCTTAAATGTAATTGAATATTACATATAGTTTCACTGTGCTCAGATTAAGGGTCGAATTACATTCAAGTGCATCACCATAGTTAGATTTTCTTTCTTGTATTTGTGTTTCTGTTAAAATTCCTATCCCTTTTCCCAGTATACACTTGATATAAAGAAGAGACCAACTTCTTAAAAATCTGGTGGTTGTTTCAAGTCGCAAGTCCCACATCTTGAAACTTCCCATTGTTGGTGTTAGAAACAAGTGCAATTTTAACCATCAACAAATACTACCTTAATTGTTTTTATGAATTCTTTACCGTTATTTATTGTTCTTTAACATTTCTCTATATATTTTTGATAGGGGATCAAATACTTATACCTTATATATAAATATGGAAGGTTATTCTTCATATACTGTCTTTCTTTTCTAATATTTTTTTATTTTTTTAAGATTCCAAATATCTTTTTTAGACTAACCCCCTTAATAATATAATATTATTTTAATATATTGTTTACCTTTTTTTTTAAAAAGATGATAATGCCAACATTCTATTTAATATCATTTGAAATAATTTTACATATGAAAATTGTGAAGTATGCGACTATTGTGGAAGTCTAAACATGCATGTGGATAAAGAAGAGGAAATTGCATACATGTGCACAAAACTGTATATACGTGTACAAAGTTTACATTTGTTTTAAGTGGAAGATACTTTTACATTTATGTATTAAACGATTTCCACTTTATTTTTCTGGTTTTTTAATGAATACCCTTCACAAAGCTAGTAGATTAGTTAAACCTTTCCTATTCATCTATATGTGTAATGAAATGGCTAGCTTAAAAGATTAAAGTCAATTTGGAATTAAAACTGTCACAAAATAATATCTTGATTGGATGCCGTCAAATTTAAACCCATGTGAAAGTGGCTTCTTTGAAACTTTCTTATATTGCCGTACTGTTCTCTTGTTTGCATCTTTATTATTGCTTTTCATTTCTCTTCACAGATATTATTATTACGATGGATTGAATTTATTTTATAAACATGTCATTGGATCTGAGAGAAAATAGAAAATTGGTTTGGGTGGTTCGATTGATACTATTATTTGTAATCAAGAAAAGGTGAAAATATTCACGCTGTTACGAAATTTAAGGAATTAGTACACAAGAGCATAAATTTATATGTCAGATCTACGTTAAACGTCTCTGTGTGTATGCCTCTAAGTTCACAATAGAAGGTTACAAATATTTTGATTATAAATTTTAATATTTTTATAAGAACCCATGGAAAATTTTCCACAGAGACTCCCACTTTCAATCAAGATATTAACGACCGAGAGAGAAGTTGAAGCTTAGTCCATCAATTTGGAGTTCTCGTTATAAGAAGAATGGGGATGTAATACCATTGATGATAAGATAAGGGATGTGAAGAAAAAGGAAAAAAGAGAAATTGCAAAGATCACAGATCATAAAATATTCTGATTGAGAAGATCCTAAGCGATGGGAGGAAAATAAGTAGATTCAATAAATATGAAGACCAAGCTAATGGAAAACAATTGTTAAAAAATATGGAAAGGTAGATGTAAGTAGTGATGAATGAGAAGAAACATTTTAAATGGAAAAAAAAAGGACAAAACGATATAAGAAGATTAAGGGATGAATCAATTGGAAGAAGTGTGAAGTTGTATATAAAGTAAAATATCAGGGTTTATGATTTAAATTTATGTTAGTTATTGGTGTTAGTTTGTCTGTCTTGTGCATTTCATTTATGAGACATTCCATTAGATTTAGAAAGTTAATAATGTTAATTAATGATAATAAGTTGGTATGTTAGGTAGTTGATTACTAGTTTAGGTGAAAAATGTTTGTTGGTTGTAGGATAGTTGGATTTTAGATATAAAAGATTTTTTATTTAAGCTTGTAGGTATTGACATGTAAAAAAAATTATGAAAAGAATAACCAAAAGATAAGTAATTTTTTAGAATGTATAATGCACAAAAAAAGTGATCTCAATGTTCCATGCCGCAACTAGTGCATGCCATGTAGAACGAGTGTGGTTATTAAAGTACAAGTAGTCGTAGGGTCATCACAACACCCATGACTAATTTAATCACTGTGACTTGAATGACAAATATCACCTTCATGAGTTTAGTGAGTTCCACAGTCCTCACAGACTTGGTTCACTCACAACTAATGTAGAGAAGATTCTGATTGGGTCTATGATCGAATTACCTGCTCATGTGCTTAGTTGGGTTCAAACATGATCCCAATTAATTCTAATTAACTGGGGGGCGGCGGGGTGGGGGGAGGAGCTTTGTGGGGCGGAGCGAATGCATACTTTAAGTTACAACTAGAATCTAATTCCAAGTTGAATTGATTTTTTGAAAAGGGTCAAAGGAAAATTAAATTAAGTCTCATGTGACCTCAAAAGGTGCCTAAAATATTTTAGAAAAGCCTTTAGTAGGCAGAAAATCTAATATCTACCAGTAGATATAGCCTATCCCATCCTTCATATCATGTCAGATTCGACAAGCCCTCTTAATCAATATAGGTTCCTATAAAGGGCCAAAATACACAAATAAAGCGATAAAAAACTAAAGGAAAATAGGACTTAAGGTTATAGAATGGAAGACTAGCTTATAGTCCCTCACATTCATCCTCCAAGTACCAAATAACCTCCATTAATGATGCCACATGCTAAAATGCATTATAAAAAAAAGTATCATATTCAAGACCTAACAAGTGCAATAATTTTTAAGGTGAATTATGGGGGCCCTCAGCCTCATAAAATGTCTCTACATCTTGTGAAGAGCATAAATGGGTATACATAATATTAATCATTATTCACACTCATTGAGGCATGTAGGGAAGAAGGATGTCCTCTTGGGATCTTGAATGGGCCTTAAAGGTCGCTTGAAGCTCAAATCCTATGTCTAAGTTAATATATCAATAAATGTTTTGAGTAATATTTTAAGTTTTAATTTTAGATAAAACTTGAGTTATTGTAATGTTTTGTTGTAAGGGTTGAAAGGAAACATTCAAAAGGAAGGAGTGGGGAAAATAGGGGGTCCTAGAGAACCCATCACAACTTAGGATAAAATACAACCATGCTTTAAACTTGGGCCTGACCCTTATCCTTATTCAACTCAATTTGTACAAATCAAGTTTACTTTCAACACATGAATCATCACCTTAGTATCATCAATCAACCTCAAAAATTACAACACCTTAGATCCTACCACCTTCAGTGACTATGAAATTTTTTGAATCCTGACAAAGTCACCCTAAAGTTTACCTTACATGTATAGATTCCAAATAAAAGACATTCTACACTATCCCAAGGCCCATTAGAAGCAAAATATATAGACCTTAATGGTCACTAGTGTGAGGGAAAGAATGTTGGCCACCATGATTTGCCAATAGTGACATGAAAAAAAGCTCAAGCTTGGAAGCCCTCTAATGCCCTTACAAACATTTATTCAACTATGGCTAGATCTCTATTAATCCACCCCTTCATTTCCACCTAAAATCAGACCCTAAACCTTCCTTGCAATTATTAGTTCTCCTCTCTAAGATGTAAGCTATTTATGGCTCCCATATGCCACAAACTAATCATAATGGCTTCACTCATGGTTTTATTGTACCAAATTCAAAAAATCTTGAAATCCTATAATCAAGATAAATTTTGACCTATAAATGGGTGGATAAATGGTTCAAAGGGAGGTTTGATGAGGTTACAGATAATGAGGCAATGAAATTACAATTTTATAATAAAAACTAATGTCAAAAATTACATATATATGGAGACAAATATGATATATTTTTGTTTGAGAGAAAATAAAAAAGTGGTTTGGATGGTTAGATCCCTATTGTTTTAAACTAAAAAAAGGTGAAGATTTCAAGTGAATCAATAATATATTCATGTAGTTACAAATCTTGGGGAATTAGTGTACAAGAGCCACAAATTTATAGGTTAGATCAACATAAAACTTATGTATGGATGTTTTTATAAATTTAAAACAAAATGTTATAAATATTTTTAATGCAAATTTATATTTTATTATAAGATCTTATGAAAAATATTATGCAAAGATTCTTTGAGGCCTCAAACATTATATAAGATAATATTCATGAAGACGAGTTTTCTATGTGAAGTTCTCTTTGCTCACCTTCAAACCCTTCCTCAAAAATCAAAGATGAAAATTAGCTGCTAAGAGAGATTAATGGTTTGGTAAAATATTTTAGTGCCATAAAACAATTCCTAAAGCAAGAAATAATAATAGGTAATATTTTTTTTTAATGAAAATGATTCTTGCTCGACAAGTCAAACTAGAGGTTAAAAGTCATTGGGTCAAAATGTAAAATATAAACCATGGAACCAAGATGTTCACAAGGGTGCCAAGTTATCAACCAATTATTCCACTTAGGCACTAAGGCCAATAAAAGTCAACGTGGTGATAAGGGTGACCATGACTATGTTGGTTTTTACAAATGGGGTCCCACTAATTAAATAAAGTCTAATACTAACTTACCTATAGTTTTTAAGAGACATATGGGGTGAGTAAATCTATATGCCCTTTATCAACTCCACTTAAATCATTAAAATATTTATCCAGTTTAACATTTAAAAAAATCTACCTCAAAAAAACAATTAATTAATGTATATAATAAATAATCAATAATAGATCACCCAAAAATTTAAAAAAAAATAAGATAAAATTAATAAAAATAAATTGTAATAATTCAAAAGAGTGAAATTGGGATCCTATCCATAGGATCAAACTCAAGTCAACCCTCCATCTTTAAAAAAACAACACAATGGAAACTATAAGATGAGGCTATAAGATAGTTACTACCCTTATTCTTCTCTATTTTTTCAAGAAAATGAATGTGGAGATGAAGAGAGGAGGTTAAGCCTAATCCATGTCTTTATCTTTTCATCTTAATCCATGTACAATGGTTTATCCTTCTATGGAGTTCCACTTACAAATCTAATCTTGTAGATTATTAGTTAGTTCTTTGTTCTTTTGTTTTCTATTTAGATTTAATTTACAAGTTAAGGTAGTAGTATTATTTTATTTTATATTTTATATTTTTTTAAGAATAAAGTAGTCATTAGAATAACTTTATAAATCTTCTTTTTTTTTTTTGTTATTAATATAAATGAAACATGTGAAGATCATGAGAATCGATTTATTTTCATAAATTTCATTTAATTTCCTCTTAATAAGATAAGTTGATGGTTTCTTGACATCAATAAGTTAAAAAAGATTTACATAATTATTACCCTGCTATATATTTTTTGAACAATTTTTTAAACTTATTTTAATATCATTCTTGTTGTCTACAACAATAACCCTGATACACTAATCAAAGAACATTTAAATAGACCTAATCTACCTTATTATCAAATTTAATGTAAATAAACCTTCAAAATTTACTAATCAATGTATGTGAAGTAGATTGAGAAGACAACATAAAATTGAAAAATTGAAAAAAAACTTTAAACCTTGTATTATTGTCTAATTAGAACATGAAATATCAATTTCAATTTGGGGTTCTTCAATGATGATGGTTTTGAATGGAAAACCACATTCGCACACCAATATAAGAAGTGGAAGAGAAGTGTATTTTCATAGGGAAATGCCTCCCGTGATATTGTCACCAATATAAACCGAGTCAGAAAGCCCGTGCACATGAGTTATTTTATTGGAAGTTTGGAGCGCGACCAAGCTCACGTCAGCAGGCTTTTGTTAGTGGACTTTGCACATGGAGGGAATTAAGTAGGCGCGCTCCATCTACTGGCGTCAAGAATTTTAAAACCATGATTTTGTTATCTACTGTATTTTGTTTGTTATTTATGGCAGCAGAGAACACCAAGGATTAATTTTTAGCAGGATTATATTATATTAATCATTTAATTTAGTGCCCAGGATAAGTTACCACTCATTAACTACAGTTTATGATAAAATTTTGTGCCTTAACCTAGGCAGCAAGGAGATTTGTTGTAGGGGCCGGTATGGATAGGTCCAGGGTGCCCTTGGGCATGCTCAGGGCCCATTGTATATGTACATGTGCACGGCATTAGAAACCCTGTGTACATGAAAAAGAAAGCGAGAGGTGAGCACGGTCAATATGAACATAGTAAAATATAATGAACATGCATTTCACCCATATCTACGCATATGCACTTCAAACTTCACCCACGGTTCAATATACATGGCACCATTATATTTATGAAGAGTTAAAAAAATGAATCAAAACTGTCAAAAAAAAACCTACAAAAACAACCAAGCGTTTGCTAAACCTAAGAAGCAATATAGACTGCTACGAGTCTCATACGGAAGCGCTGAGTTGCATCCTCCAACGTACTGAGAAAAGGCTATATAATATGGCATCATGGCATTTCCCACCACATATTATACGAACTCAATGGCATGACGTTAATATTCAGAACAACAGTCGCTGACATGGCGTTAACTAAACTGGCTTTAATTTTATTGAATGAATGAATGAGTTTTAATAACATTCACGAGACCAAACAGTCTATTGGATCAAGTGTTAAGATCATTAAGAGTTCTTCAGATTCTTTTCGATGTCATCCCTCTTTTTATGAATCTTTACCAACAGTCGGGCCGTGTTGTGTAGCCTCTCTTTCTCAAATAACTCACTAAAACTGCCCACATTCACGCTATTATCCTGCTGCATACGGATATCCTTGTATGCATCACACTCTCTAATGAAGTGTCGTTCATTTTCAACCACTCTATCACTGCAGAAAATGCAAGTCCTATCAAAGTTTTCAAGATTGTGACACCAAAAAGTGAACCGTACGATGAAATCAGATCAATTTTATTAGTCGCGAGTACACATCCCCCAAAAAGTAATGGGAAAGGTACCCACGGGCCGTAGGCCCAGTGGAGCATGCAAATATCTTAAACGGGGAGAATTGCAAGTCTCGACCACCACCCATGCATTCCCTGACTAGTCCCCACTTTCCGCTATTTTTTATATATATTTTATGTTTTATATTTTATATTTTTTCTCACTTTCATGATCTTATTTGAAATATTATTTTTTTACAATTTTATTTATCTAATATAATTGTTATTGTAGATTAACTAGTATAAATATTTTAAATACATTTATTTGAAATACACTAAGAGATATCGATCTTAAGATTTATATCCTAGATTTTTACATACTATATCAATTAATAATTCCATTAGCTTCTATATCAATTTCTGCCAAGGACAAATGACATCATTTAGGTTATATCACTCTATTGAAAAAATCTTTTTGGAAAAAAAAAGGGCTCCAAATTTTATTGTATGATTAAAATATTACAATTTTTTTAATTGAATTCTCCAAACCAAAAAAAAAAACTTTAAATAAAAAATAAATGAATATTAAATTTAAAATTAAAATTTTCTTATAACAATTAAATAAATGTCAAATTTAAAATCTAATATGATTATAAACAGCTCCCTTATTACACTCTCTCACTATCATTGTAGAACATCTATGTACATAACAAATTTAAATATATTAAATAAATTTATTTGAAAATACGCTAACAAAAATCAATCTCAAGATTCTTATCAGTCCTTGTTCGATTTTAGAGGTAGGTGCTCCATGCTAAGTTACCATCGAAGAAATAGAAATCGCTAATTGAACCACTACTAATAGACTTGTCATTTTGATCTTCTACCATATTGAACCTGCAATAACTCTATAGAAACAAATTCCACTCTTTTGCATATAAAAAAACGTGGTGTATACTACGACGTGTAAATATCAATTAAAAAAACACAAAATTGTCGACCATTAACCACATGGCATAAATCCATAACTTGTAAGGATGAGAGGTTGACCCTATTGAGATTGTTCGTGGATGGGATTGGAATTTTTTTATTTTCTGATGATAATTGAAGATTTGTAAATGTGAATTGTTATTCAATCTAATTTAATTTTAATGATTATTTTTGTTGTTATATTATATTATATTATATTTTATTTTTTTATTAATTTATTTGTTTGTTCATAGTTGTAAGAGAGAATAATATTAGTGATAGAAGTAGAAGTAATTGTATTTGTCGTTGTTTTGATAACATACCATGTTTTATTCAATAGTTTTATAAGTATTTATATATTTTTTATTTCTATAATTTTGTTTTTTAATTAAAATTCATAATAATTAATATTATTGTACATTTGTGTATTGTAGTGTATTTTAGTGAATTAGAAATGTATTAAAAAGTTATCCAAAATCGAATAAGATCATAAAAAACAAAATATAACATGTTACAATAATAAAGGTTACATATTTCTCATATAATTATTCAAAAATATATAGATTTATTATTATATAAAAAATATTAAAAGTTGTGTAATATATTGAGACCAATTCCTTTTTTTTTTTAAACAATTTATATTAGTTTCATAATAATATTCTAATCTAATATAAAAAATAAAATTATTAGTAATGTTACACGTATCTTTTTATTATAAATTATATTATAAATAATTGTTTATCTATAAATTAATTTTATATATAAAGTTTCCTTTTTTTTGGTTGAAAGTTGAACCCCAACTACAGAGAATTGTGCAATTAACAAAGCTAGGATGGAATTTGATGTGATGGCTTATGACAGTGCACCCATATTTTCACCTTTCCATCTCATACGATGATGCCAAAAATTTCCACCATATTTTATAATTAAAATGTGCAAATATGTTTATACGACCATTAAATTTAATTCTAATTTGGGTTTATAGTATTGATCATTAATTTTAAAAAAATAGATTACTTATACTTGTAAACATAGAAGCACAACATAAAAAATGAGGATAAACATTTAATTCTATTTCAAAGTATTCAAAATAACACTATAACAAGAACAAGATGGCTAACACCCATAAGAAATTCTTGGAAATATTCTTATATTTTTAGAAATTTATTTGGGATGCCCTCAAAGAACAATACACTAACAATTGAAGGCACACTTTTTGGTGAACTTCTTCAGTAACTCAGGGAAGATCACTTTTAAATTGTTGAAGGTGTGAATTTTAGTGTGTCACTACTAGAAAACCTTCAACGTACAATACGAGAAATACTTCGATCCTATTAAAATTTGGAGTTCATTTCTTAGCACTATGCGAAAGGAGTATTTCCTCCTCAAGCACTATGAAGATAAGTACATGAAATTTGAGATTACTTGCATCGACATAAGGAGCAATCAATCCAAAATTACATAAATGAGTTTAATAACTACATTGTGCATCTACACAAGGACACAACAAAGCAACATAAGGTGTTGAAGTTTATCAATGGATTTTTAAACCTTATATCGATGGCAAGATGGAGATTTTGACCTCAACTACATTGGGAAAATCATATTGCAACATTGATAAGATCAATGCCAATTAAAAGATAGAAGCATAAGTTCTCCTCATCATCTCATGCCATGTGCAAGAGAAGGATTGTGTCTCATACACCATTAGAAACTCATCCATAGGAGTAGAACATGTCACACAAAGGAGATTAGAAGAAATCAACTACACAAAAACATAAGGCTACAACATCTTCAACATCAAAAAAAGAAAATAAGAATCAAGGTAAAGAGTGGTGGCACTAACCTTGCATGAGCTCACAAATTGATGTTGAATGATGCACACATTAATATTTGATTGTGTAATACACATAAGGGCCCGCATAATAAGAAGGCACTGACCCAAATCCTACTTAACAAAGTGATAATACCACTACCACCGACACTTCAAAGGAATGAGAACACCTCTTCCACACAAGGTGTTAGGTCAAGAGTTAGCCTTATGATGTCATCATCGATAATGGAAGCCAAATTAAATTCATCACACAAGATGGATTCATGTACCTAAGCATTTGTACTAAAGCACATCCTTTAGTTTAATCTCTAGGAAGGTTACAAAAGGGAAATAAAATAAGTTTTGATGATAATGCATTTTCATGTGTGTAGTGAAGCCTATGGAGAACATAGTCACTTATGACATCACGTCAATATAAGTTCACAACATCGTATTTGGAAGTCACTTATGTTTAAACACCATGGTACCTATCAACTTAGCCACATAAATTGACAATCCATGTCAAAAACTACATGTTTAACATTTTGGAGTCGCCTCCAATGACAAATATCTCTTTCGTATCAACCAAACAATGTCTCAAGCTCATTTATCATTCATATAAGTTTGTACTACTCATAATTCATCCTAAGATAACAACAAAACTAAGCATTAATTCATTAGTAGTGCACTATGTTTTAAAATCAATCCATCAATAATAAACTAACAAAGTATTGTAACATTATGAAGACATATCTAAATCACTAAAAGTTCTTCTAACATATTATGCGGTAAAGAATTAGGTTAATTTTGTCCCTAGATCCTCTCTTATGGAGACTCCATTGTACCATAGGTTTGTTTGGGAGAATAATGAAATATGATGTTTGATCCAAGAGATTATTTATCAAGGCAAGTTGAGGCCAAGATATTTTTCTTGTGGTAACCCAATAACAACACATTGGTGCCATTAGACAATTACAGTGTTAATGGGTTACAACCCTGACCCTTCCAACCACAATCATGAATCCTCAAACAACATGTTGATACCAATAGATAGTTATACTTTTAATGGGTTATAATCGTAACCCTTAGGACCAAAACCCTAACTCCTCAAACATAAATAAAGGTGTAGACACTAAAATATGGTATTAAGTACTTAACGATGAAAAGCTTGGCATACATGCACCACATATAACTTGTTCACACAAATATGAATCTAACTTGCCATTTCACCTTACCCTAGTGATTTTTGTGGGTCTAACCCTCTCTGATATTGTTGCACACCTCTAAGAACTTCAATGTTCATTTTAAAACTGCATATTATCCTACACATACATGCCTAAATACTCAATTTAGTCCTCTTCCACATAGGTCACTACCATCAAACTAGTTTGATATCACCATTTGATATTAACTTGAACCTGATGGTACCGATTCTCCCCTAAAAATGATAAATTTTCAAATCTAAAACATTCTTATAGGTCAGCCGGTATGTTTGAGATAATGTCGAGGTCAAGGTGAGAGGTGAAAAAGAAAGGAGTGCATTTTCATAAAGAAATGCCTCCCGTAATAATGCCATTCATATAAGCCGGGTCAAAGAAAAGGGTTTATGAATATGGCATCATGGCATCTCCCACCACATATTCTACGAATTCAATGACATGACGTCAATATTCGTAAAAGTGAACCTTTAAAAGTGAACCGTAAGATAAATTTAGATCTATTTATTAATCAAAAGTACACATCCCCCAAAAGTACACAAATATCTGGTCTGGTCCCCTGCCCATGCTATTTTCTAAACAAAAGCATAGATTCTTCCCGTGGCCCACCATGCATTCATATCCATATATTCCACCTTTCCCCAATTGCAACGGATAATTGACCATTTAAAGAGTCCATTGGAGTGCCTAATTACAAATCTAAATGTTAGTCCTCCTTAGTCTTTACGATTAAGAGGGGCAGAGTGACTGACTCCAGGAATCTTTATCAGCGCACTATAGTCTCGTGTATATATTATGGTTATGAACACGACATATAATTTCATTAAGAGTCCTTAGTTAAAAAAATTGATTCACTATTTTTTTTGGATTTTTTTTTCAATTTTAAATTTAGAGAGGTAAATAGATTTATTATTCTATCTCGTAATTATGAGTTGTTGAATGGGAAAGATTTCAACAACTACATTTTTATTTAAAATATATTTTTCTTATAATTTTATTAACATAATATGATTATTATTGGAGATTAATTAGTATAGATATCTTAAAAATATTTATGTAAAATACGTTAAGAGATACCAATCAATTTATAATTTCATTATCCTCTTTATTAATTTTTTATTAGCTAGGAATAAATGATGTCACTTAAGCTATACCACTGTGTCAGGGTTAAAAGCCTTTTTGAAAAAAAATCAGGGTCCAAACTCCACCATATGACCAAGATATTACTATTTTTTAATTGAATTCTCTATAAAAAAAAAAAAAACTCTAAGTGAAAAGACAAATGGATGTCAAGATTAAGATTAAAATTTTCCTATGACAACTAAATGAATGTAAAATTTAAGGTCGAACATAATTATAAAAAAACTCACTCCATTACACTCATTGCTATTGTAGATCACCTATCAGAATAACTAGTATATATATGCTAAATATATCTATTTGAAATATACTAAACAATATTAAGGTTTTTGTCTTGGATTTTTTCTATATTAAATTAACTATTAATTCTATTACATTCTTACTAATTTCTCACTTAATTGTGACAAGTGGCATCAATCTAGCTACACCACTATGTTAGGCTCAAAATAATCTTTCTAGAAAAAAAAGGCTCTAAAATATATTATATGTCCAAGATACTACAAAAAATTTATTGACTTATCCAAGGAAAAATTAAAAAACATCTCAGTTATGGTCAAGTAGACGTCAAGTTTAACGTCAAAATTGCCTTATGATGGTCAAATGGATGTTAAATTTAAGGTTGAGCATAGTTGTCAATAACTCACTCCATTATACTCCCTTTCTACCATTATCAAACACTTATTAGTGTAATAATATAATAAATTATTATAGGGAAAATATTATGTAATTTTTTTGTTATCGTTGTTTTAGATCAAATTATGTGATCCATCATCAGAGATAAAACATAAACAACATCTTTCCTATGCATAAGAATGTAAAAATTTTAGGAGGAATAAAAATTTAACATATAACCTATATATAAGACTGTAAATTGTTATGGAGAAATAAATTCCCATATGATGGATCATGAGATGTAGCTTGAAATTCAGTCTTCAAAACTGTACATAGTTTTTTTCAAAAAAATAATTTCTCATAATATGGGACTATAGAAGTCGTATATATAATTAATAATATATTTATAATACTATGATAAGATAATTAATAAGGTTAAATTAACCTTAGGTACATACATATCTTTGTGGCCACCATTTGTCTATGTTTTACCAATAACACACCACCACTTCCTTAGGTGGATGGTAGATGGTGGCAAAGTTGTAAGAATCCACCACCCCCTACAAAATGGCCCATATTGTCCAACCATTATCATGGTCTTAAAATTTTAATATATTTTTTTAAAATATGATATTATTAATAATTGCCTTTAAGGTGTCAATTAAGTCGAGAAGGATGTGATTTATTTTTTAAATATGAAAGATATGTCGATAAATTCTTTTCCATAATAATAAAATATTAAATAAGTTTATGTCTATCATAAATGAAGAAGAAAACATTGAAAAATGTAAGTAACTTATATTCAAGATTCATATGATTTTTTTTTTATCAAGGTCCAATAGAAACCTCTATATCATGGATATTATTGTAACTTAGTTCTCTATTCAACATTCATATTTGTATGATAATATATAATATAATTTAAACGAACCATAATATAAATTATATAATTTTATTATAATCTTTTATGATGATCTAACCAAAATATCTAACCAATAATATGAACATGAAATTAAATTCTTATAATATTATTACATCTCAACCAATCATATCATATATCTTATATGAAAGATCCAAACAATTAAAGAGATTTTTTTTTATTAGTTCAAACAATGACATGTAAGCCTTTATCTCAAGTCATCATCTAATAATTTAAGTTACAATATTGTTGTTATGACTCCAACTACCCCAATACAAATATCTATACAACCTATCCCAATATATTCCCATTTTTTAGACTAATTATATTAATTCATGTGGAAATTGTTGCTTTGTAAACGTCTTATTCCATGTCATTACACCCATTTGTTGTTCTTTAAGGTTTCTTGTTCTTGTCACAATAAGATAAGAAATGGAGGTCAACTTAGTTTGGAAATTGTGTTATTGCATGTATGAATTTAAAGGCACAAGCAGTGTGAGTGGTGAAATAAGAATTTGAAGATAACGATGGAATAGATACACGAGGAAATTTAATTAATAAGGATGAAAAGTAGATTTTGAAATTTATTGTTTAAATTACAATAAGGTAAGAGATGGAAGTTAACTTAGTTTGGGAGTTGTAGGTAATAAGGGATGATTAATTTTAATAAGAAAAAAAAAAAATTAAAAATTATAAATGATATAATCAAGAGTGTTATTTAATTACACACTTTAAACTAGGAGAAAATATAGACACATAAAAATAGTCCCTATATATTTATTAAATATTAAATTAAATGATTTTACTATATTTTTATACTTTTTAGCTAAAACAATTTAAAGATGTAAGAAATCATTAAAATATTTATTGTAATAATGAAATTCATTTTAACGATATATTATATTCAACTAATTTTCTTTCTTGATGGATTTTCAATATTATAAATTATTGAAGACCTTGATAAATAATAAGGACGCTCAACTACTCCTTGACATAACACAAGCCAAAAAAAATCATTTTTTCATTAATTGTTTTAGATCTAGAAGCCCAATTAGAGCAAAGAGAAGATGTGATTTGTTTAGGGATTAGAATAAAGTTTCATAAATTTAAACAAGGAGGCAGTGATTTTATTCCCTGATGCGTTATTATAATTATTGGATTTTTTTTTGGATATAATACACCATTGATGGGCTTGAAAAATAATAAGGTAGCTCGAAAATTCTTTAGTGTAACACATGTTCAAAAAACATTATGTTTTCATTATTATTTTTTGATCTAAGAATGTAATTAGGACATGGAGAAGTAATGGATTTTTAAAACAAATAAAATAAACTTTCAAAAAATCAAATAAAAGGTTTGAAGCCTAAGATCTAACAAACACAATTTAGAAAAAAAAGCTAAATTAAGACTTCTTACAATTTTTAAAAATAAAGTATAATATTTAAATTATTAATATAAATATATATTTATTTATTAGTATTTTATTAGATTTTTATATAATATTGATGATGTTTTTAAAAATATTTATTAAATATTTAAAGGGTTTTGCGAGTAATTTTGATTAGAAGCAGCATGGAGGAACGACATGTCGAAGGATCAACATGGTTTACCGAGGGTGTGGGGCATGTCGATGGGTTGCACATGACACACATGTAATATGATCAAGCGAATGTGATTTGTGGTCACGTCCATTAGGGATACAGATACCCATACCCTGTTCGAAGGCTATTATTTTTGCACTATTCCAATTTCTTATAAAAGCAGGTCAGCAATAAGATGTGGTTGGGAAGATGTCAGATGCTGCCAAACTGGTAAAGGTTGCGAAATCTTGTTTTACGACTCTCACTTGAATTTACTGCAAAGTTTCCAATATCATTGTATAAAACTCATTTTTTGCATATTCTCCAATATCATATCATGTACTCATTGGAGAGAATTTATTTTATTTCTTAACATGTAATAGTAAAATTTCATGGAAGATAGGGATGTGTCTGGGTTTGTAAATAGAACTCTGTAGTTGGTACAGAGAATTGCGCATCCTGCTCACTCTGTTTACCAGTATTACTGACGTTGATATGTGAAAAATTAAATGCATTCAAAGTGATTTACACCAAAAGCATTTTCATGGGGTAGAGCTCTACCAATTTTTCATCTAAACAAATATAAGGGATTAAAATGGATTTAATTAGATATCTTTATCATATATGACTATTGGTAATTACATTGTACTGTGGCACAACTGTTGAAATTGTAAGTATGTTGACTTGGTTGTTGGATAGCTGTTAAAATTGTAATTACACAAGACTCTTGATATATTGAACGTGTATGCCTGGTAAACATTAACCGATCTCAATAAAAGCTAAATTAATGATTATGTTATTTTCAAATGTCATGTTGTGCAATGTCAAAGATTGCTTTCATAAATATATACACAACTTTCAATTTCATTGCAGGTATGGGGCAAGGGTTCCCTGAGATAAACCGTCCAAAACTAGGTGAAAATGAGGGAAATGGAGCTTTCACACAAGACTCAAATTCATGACTTGAAAACAATTAATCCTCGCAACTTCTCCAACATAGTAAATACTAATTACTTGTCTTATGTGTACTTGTCATCCATTTCTAGCATGGTATACTTATATCATTTGGTCCGAGTTTTCAAAATTTAGGTAGACTTGTTTTATTAGCAGAGATGCTACAAATGGGAAGCTACAACACATTACTCCAAACTTTCTTACCAGAGGAATTTCAGTACCACAACATATCCGATGAAACGTACGACTCTTCTCATGACATATATCGAACTGTATTTCCGAGAGGATTTGCATGGGAAGTGGTGGAGGTCTCCATAGGCCCTCCTCTTGTGAACTTCAAATTCAGGCATTAGGGTGTAATGGAAGGCCCCTTCAAAGGCCACACTCCCATTGGCACACTTAATCAATAGACACAAATTTACTGTATGCTAGCATTAACTAGTTTTGTCAACGTAAATGTTGGCTTGTTGTGGATAGAAAGGTCCCTGATCTTATTGTCCATTTGATGTCCCTTTTCCCGGGGCCCACCATCACCTCTCGATGAGCCATGTGACACCCTAAATGTCCATGCATCCATGCTGGCAAGACATTACATAGTAACATTTGAATGGGATAGGAAAAGTGTGCGATACACAGTCCCGTATTTTGTGTAATTGAACTAGATGAAGGCTAGGAACGAGAAATAGGATCTTGTTATAGTCAAAAGTCAAGGCTCTCATACGAAGGAAACATACTTACAGAGTTTTTTGCGTTGGTTAAGCTCACTCCCTTGACTCCCATCATCAATTTTGCTCGTATGTTGTGTGCTCTCCCCATTACATATCTCAAAATCGTTGCTTCAAAACATTAGTTGAATTATTTTCATTAACATATTATAAATGATATTTCATTCTCTAACTATAAGATTGTTTGGAGTCTTAAAAAGTTTAATACATCGACATTTGGTGGTTTGATACTTTTATTATTAGTAGGAGCAAATTTGGTATGTGTATATTCACTAAACTTTAGTGCAAGTGATTATTTTAATGGATTTATATTTGAATATTGGATGTTAAATAAAGTAGATATTTACATATTATAAAAATTGGGTAAATTAAATTGATTTAAAGCATATTTAGTTTTCTATTTAAACCTATTGATCTTTGCCTTGTTTTGAATTGGATTTTTGTGTGCCCTATTTTCTAGCACCTTTTGTTGTGTGAAATAGTGGGCTTATAATTTTATTTTTATATTTAATATATCCATCCTTCAAATTATGTGAAAAAACTCAATGCTTATCGCTCTTACATGGATTAACTTCAAATGAAATTGAGTTAGAGTATGCATGAGAGTAGAAGAATGTGATTTTGTAGCTAAAATTAAATAAGAATAATTAACATCTAAAAGCAAACAAATAAATTACACCATTAAAAAAAAAGATTTTATCTTGGAAACCACAATGCGAGAAAAATCAACTTGGTAGTATCAATTGATCAACACTTCTTCCTTCAACAAAGGATCATTTACAAAAAACAAAAATGAAGTATGAATCAACACTCTATTAGTAATCTATCTACCCTCAATTTTTTGTTGCCCATTACATTACAAAGAACACAACTGGAGCATGCATGAAACCTACACTATACTACTAGTTTTTCCTCTAAACTATAATTTATAAAAAATGAATTCATCTTTTTATTTTACACCCATTCACTCATTCTCAGTCATATACTCTTTACATAACCCATGCCCCATTACATTTACTGTGATCATTGCTTCAAAACATCTTTTTTATAGTCATGCATTACATATCCTACCATCGTTGCATTCTATGAGACCAAGCTTAGGTTACATATATTGTCAAATGATTTACATGTCAATCGTAGTTTGTGTTTGGTTTTTATCTATACATTTATGATGTGTAAATATTGTTAAGGTTTTATAATCCACTTAGTTTTATCCATATCCAATTAAACTTTGCTACATATTTAAGCCATTTTTACATTGACGTATTTAAAACCATCATTCGCTAGAATAAGATAGTTACAGGAAAAAAACACAAACCAAGAATGATTTGGGTTGGTTCCAAAGTGCTTCACTATTTTAATGAGTTTAGAAACATCTTTTCTATAGTCATGTATTACATATCATGCCATCATTGAATTCTATGTGGCCACCTTTAGGTGACATACACTCTCAAGCAATTGACATGTATCTTGTGTGCTTCCTCAGTTTTTATACATGTCTATTAGGTTGCTGAAAACCAATCTCAAATCAAATGATTGTATCCAAAAAAAATGCAATCTTCTCTAAAATTATGAAGTGTATAATGTTTCTACAATATTCATTTCCACCAGTAATTTCATGTTCACACCTAATTTGTACTATAAGTATACAATACATTAATAACTTGAATAGCCTAATATAGGTGGACCTTTGCCTTATTCATTTACATGTAGATCCAAACCCCAATTTCATATCTATGTATTTCATAGATAACCAACATTTAAATAACATGAAACATGGATTGTACGGATAAATATAATAACTTCATTATAACAAAAAAATCATCTCTATCAATAATTTCCCCACACCATAAACATATCAAATGTCTTATTTATAAGATATCCCTATAATTTAGATACATGGTATGATTTATTGAGGCATAATAATTTTTAGCACCATGAGCCATTTAAACACTATTTTTTGTCTTTTATTTATCTAATCATATATGTTTGTGACATTCAATGTGCATTATATAAGCTATTTTTAGTATGTAAAAGGGGTGAAAGGAAAGAGTAGATGCAAAAAAAATGATTCAACGATTGATACAAAAAAATAAGTAAAGGTAAGATTGTGATGTTTCATGTTTTTTATGTACATGATTAACCAATGCATGTGTATAAATGAAGTAGTTTAAATTCTAATCTTTTGATGCTTTTACAATGCATTGCTAATAATTGTAGTATGTGTAATAAAAAAAGGTGTATTGGTTAGTTCCTAATGGAAAGGAAGGATTTTTCATAACAACAACATGTTATTAAGTGCATAAAATATTATCATAATCTAGTATGGTAAATTTTTAGTCGATGAGGGTTGTTTACACTATGCATGTTACACTACATTGATATACGGGCTAGGTTTATTTTTCCACTTTCATGAGAAAATAGGTATTTGTGTGGAGGTATTTGAAATTAGTTGTTTCTGAGATGAAAGGGGACAGGGATGTTCCAAGAGAACTCTTGATTAAACTACATGAGGATGCCATTTTACTATATGGTTATTTTCATGATATTGAGATTCGTGGTGTAAATGAATAACCCAAACAATGAACATCACATAAGGAATGAAAATAAATAAGTAAAATGAGTATGGATCAGTTGGACATGCTTGATTTAGAATATGCACATACATATTATTTTGGAGTAGAATAATATTTTGATAATGTATTTGATTTTGAAGTGCATAACATTGTCATTGTTGTGCAACAATTTTTATTTTCTCACAATACAATGTTTATGTTTCTTGTTGTAGTCATACTCTCTATTATTTATGGTGAGGTGATATAAAGTTGATTCTATATCGTAAACACTATTATGGGATACATGTTATATTGTTTTGAAATAAAACAATCATTTTTTAATTGTATATAATGTTGATTATATGTTGTAAGGATCTTTTGATTACTATGTAATTATGCAAGGATGAGTATATGCTATAAGGTTATTTTTGTAACTATTGTGGGATAAATCCCAATTATGCAACAATGAGTATGCATTGTAATGAGTTTTTAATCCATTTCAAATAATAATCTCTATCATACTACTAATTATCAAGTATTTGGTATGTAGATGTTGTTTATAGTTATTTAAACATAATTGGTCTTCATAATTGTTGTAGGTGTTATTACTTTATTGTTGTTAATAAATTAAAATATTTGATCATTCACAATGTTTACTATGTCTTGATTAAATGAAACATATTTATTGTATGTTGGATCAGATGGTAAAAGAGTTGGATCAAATTCTATAACTTCCACTTCAAAAACCAAGTAAGGGTCTATTTGAGCGCAGAGATATCAAGTGGAAAACATTTCCTAACATTAATGAATAAGACATGTGGGTTGCTTGGGTTGATGGAGATAGATTTGAAGACTTCATGAAAGGAGAATAAAATAATATTTCTTTCCCTAAAAAATTTCATGTGTCACATTGCACAATAAAACATCACCTATTCCTGGCACGTAGATAAGGATCAACACTACTTTGGAATATGTCATGTAAGTTACACCCCATTTTAGATAAATTGTGTGTGTGTGTGTGTGTGTGTGTGTGTGTGTGTATTTGTATGTTGCTATGTGATTAGAAATTGGGTTCTGGAAAAAGGTTTCAAGTCAGAGTTTCAATGGTTCCACCTTGCTTGGTCTCGCTTGTGAACTTGGTCTTTTTTCTCAAACTCACCACCTTGCTTGCCACATGGCTTGGTCAACGAGCTTGTCTCTGAGCTTAATCATGCCACATGTCAACCTCCAATTGGTCCACTTGTTGCATGTAAATAATGCCACATCACTTGTCGACACCAATTTTTACCTGTCGAATCAAAATTACAGCGGCCCATCCGTAAACTACACTGAATGAACTCAAAGTGAAGTTTTAAATATGAATACTAAATTTCTCAAAACTTAAAAAATTCTCAAAGAAATCATTAGAACTTGCATCTCAATGTTTTGGCATAAAACGTTCTCGGTTATTTAATCATTTTTTTTATAATGTTGTGCTATAATTGTCATAATGTAAATTACTTGCATAAGTTCATTTACTAACTAAACCAAATCAGCAAACTGAAACAAGATCATGCATCAAAATGACAAATTACCAAGAAACATGAAACGTGATAACAGAGTTCGGCTCAACAGATGATGCCTACATCTCTGGGTTCTCCAAAGGAGTGGACCGTTTCCATTAAGGGCATTTGAAAAACCTAAAAATAATAAACAACTTTCCTGCAAGTTGATCTCTCAATACAAAAATTCACCTTCACCATGACTGATAATCAAGCCCGACACCTTCGAATTCCGCGAGTCTTCACACCTACAAAGTTGCTTCAAAAAGTCCCAAGAATTTCCTCTATGGGCTTAAAAATACTCTTCCAATATGAAAATTGGATAATAAGAGTATTAAGACTGAGTATCATGGCCAGAAAATGGATAAAAATCCATTATCTAAGCTTTCCCAAAGCTTTTACAGTCTCAGCCTTTAAAATAAAAAACACAGTCCAAAACTTGTTTAAAACAAATACAGATTCATGCTTTTATAATCAGTTGCAAGCCTGTGGCATAGTGGCTAAGTCTCCTAGCCTTTTGCCACAAGGTTATGGGTTCAAAACTGGCCACACACCTTTCTAGGTTCCTTGCATGAATTTGAATTTTCTTCCTCCTTGTTTGGCTTGTCAGCCTCCTCATTGGGCGCTTCAAACTCTGTCTTTATCCCACATGCACGGTGTAAGAAGAAGTCAAGGATTTAACAACACTTCATCTGCCCACTTATCACGTGGCTTTATCCACATGCTGCGTTCTTGGAAAAGGGAAGTGGTTGAAAGGGTATTTCCTTGGAAAGCATGCCATGCCACAAGACTCGCCATGCCATGAGATTCGCCACCTTGCTTGGTCTCACCTGCGAACTCAGTCTTTTTTTCAAACTCGCCACCTTGCTTGCCACATGGCTTGGTCAACAAGCTTATCTCTGAGCTTAATCATGCCATGTGTCAACCTCCAATTGGTCCACTTGTCGCATGTAAATAATGCCATGTCACTTGTCGACACCAATTTTTACTTGTCGAACCAAAACTTCAGTGGCCCATAACTTTTACATACAGTGTCCATTTTACAAACCATGAAAAGCGTCGAAAAGCTCTCGATGAGATCTATAGTGTGGCACTAATGAAAATCTAACTTGAAACCTTTTTCTAGAACCTGATTTTTGATCACACCTCCCCAATGGAAGGCTTTTGGTCTCCAAAAGTCCAATATCCTTTGAAATCTTATAATTGGTCTACTGCATCCATGAAAATAGATCCCAATCATAACAAGAGGTATAAATAATTGATTTAAAATGATTCTCAATCAAAATACAAAAATGCCTAATCCAAAGGCATGAGTAAGTGAATCTGCAACTGCCAAAGTGATTACAACATACCAAAACTGCCAGCCCACATGTCACATCCTGTAAAGCGGTGAATTGCCAAAAATTAAAACAACTCCCAATGTAACTGCAAGATAAGTTTATAATGCCAAAAACATACAAGAAATGTTGTGGACATGTTGCAATAGAATGCCCTAGTATGGGACTTATATGCTAAGCAAATACAAACAACCAAAAGTGTATGCAGCCTAACCTCTAAACATGCCCAAAGGGTCTTAAAAAAATGCATCTAAACATCCATGTGCCAAAATAGATACATTCAAAATAGTATTCAAATAAGTGTTGCAAGGAATCAACTCAACCTACAACATGCTTTTTGCTATTATCTCCAACTGATCAAATGAGCTCACATCATCTAGACAACTCACACAGCATAAATAGGAGATTCAAAAACTTAGAGTTATCAAAAAGTGAGAATTGAAAAACTTCATATGATAAACCTGTCTTGAAGTGTTCCCACCAACTGTAATCTACATCTATCAAAGCTTGTTCATTCCCTTAGGTGAATTCTTAACCATGCTTTGCAAAAAGAATGTAGTGATAATCCACTTAACCATTTCTTTCTTCCTAGTGAAATTGATTTCCTTAGTGGATTCCTTATCAATTGCATATTATTGACTTAAACTCTTAAATGGATTTTCACTTGTAGGTTTTACCTTATCTTGGGTTGTATTTTCAACTACATTATGGATTGAATTAGCTTCATTAACCTTAGTGAGAGGTTTGTAAATAATCTTAGTTCTAACATTACTTGAATGTAAAGATGCATGAAGCTTAAAACATCTATCAATCCTATGTCCACTCACTTTACAATGAGTACAAACATCTTTTTTAGGTGAGGGTTCCATTTTGCCAATTCCCAATTTAACATGAAAACATGCAATCTGCTTCAATAAAGCCTTTCGTTTCCAACAAGTCTTAGCACTATGGTTATTCATCCCACAAAAAGTGCATGGAAATGTTGCATTATCTTCTATCCATTATATCCAAACTTCTTAAAAGTATCAATTGGATAAAAAGATTTAGTGTAAGAATCAAGAGGTGGAATCTCAATACCTCTTTTACCATTACACCTTTGAACTAGTGGCCTAGAACCTTCGCTATTGGAAGCTCGTCTTCCTTTAGCCATGGATGAAACTTCTCCATCATCCACCTGCACACTAATATAACCCAAACCTGCATGAAGAGGTCTATGCTCAACATGAATTGGGTTAGATATACCTTGGCTATCTCTACCAAGTCCTCCTCCATTATAACCCATTTTAAACAATAATTTAGATCCTATGCCCTTAGTGTATCTTTCAAAATCACCAAAAATAATATTACTAGAATCTAAATCTGAAATGGTAGAAGAAGATGAAGATTCCTGTGGTGAAAAACTTACACTATACTTAGTCATAGTCTCTGCATCTGAAGTTCAAGGCTTTACCTTTTCACACTCACCACATTGCAATCTAATCAAGAGCTCATCCTTGGATTCAAGCTTCGATTTTAACTTTGCCACTTGCAATTCAAGTGCAAATTTTTGGCATCTCAAGATTACATTTTCATCTTTGATGACCTCAATCTGTGACAACTTGCCCATGGTTTCCTACAAACAACTGATTCCACACTACACACTGTAATATAATCAATCTGCAAACCAATAATCCAACTATTATGGAAGCAATTGGCAATACACAACTAGAAGCAATCCTTGCATTCTAACCACTCTGATACCAACTTGATCCATAAACTATATTGAATCAACTCAAAGTGAATTTTTAAATATGAATACTAAATTTCTCAAAACTTAACAAATTCTCGAGAAACTCATAAGAACTTGCATCTCAATGTTTTGGCGTAAAACGTTCTCGATTATTGAACCAATTTTTTTATAACATTTTGTTATAATTGTCATAATGTAAATTACTTGCATAAGTTCATTTACTAACTAAACCAAATCAGCAAACTGAAACAAGATCATGCATCAAAATGACAAATTACCAAGAAACATGAAACGTGATAACAGAGTTCGGCTCAACAGATGATGCCTACATCTCGGGGTTCTCCAAAGGAGTGGACCATTTCCATTAAGGGCATTTCAAAAACCTGAAAATAATAAACAACTTTCCTGCAAGTTGATCTCTCAATACAAAAATTCACCTTCACCATGATTGATAATCAAGCCTGACACCTTCGAATTCCGCGAATCTTCACACCTACAAAGTTGCTTCAAAAAGTCCCAAGAATTTCCTCTATGGGCTTAAAAATACTCTTCCAGTATGCAAATTGGATAATAAGAGTATTAAGACTGAGTATTATGGCTAGAAAATGGATAAAAATTTATTATCTAAGCTTTCCCAAATCTTTTACAAAGTCTCAGCCTTTAAAATAAAAAATACAGTCCAAAACCTGTTTAAAACAAATATAGATTCGTGCTTTTATAATCAGTTGCAAGCATGTGGTGTAGTGGATAGGTCTCCTAACTTTTTGCCACAAGGTTAGGGTTTCAAAATTGGCTGCCCACCTTTCTAGGTGCCTTGCATGAATTTGAATTTTCTTCCTCCTTGTTTGGCTTGTTGGCCTCCTCCTTGGGTGCTTCAAACTCTGTCTTTATCCCACATGCACGGTGTAAGAAGAAGTCAAGGCTTTAACAACACTTCATCCACCCACTTATGACGTGGATTTATCCACATGCTACGTGCTTGGGAAAGGGAAGTGGTTGAAAGGGTCTTTCTTTGGAGAGCACGCCATGCCACAACACTCGCCATGCCACGAGATTCGCCACCTTGCTTGGTCTCACTTGCAAACTCGGTATTTTTTTTCAAACTCACCACCTTGCTTGCCACATGGCTTGGTCAATGAGCTTATCTCCGAGCTTAATCATGCCACGTGTCAACCTCCAATTGGTCCACTTGTCGCATGTAAATAATGCCACGTCACTTGTCGACACCAATTTTTACCTATTGAACCAAAACTTCAGCAGCCCATAACTTTTGCATACGGTGTCCGTTTTGCAAACCGCGAAAAGCGTCGGAAAGCTCTCGACGAGATCTATAGTGTGGCACCATTGAAGCTATGACTTGAAACATTTTTCCAGAATCCAATTTCTGATCACTATGTTTTGATAAAATGACATTTATGTATCAAAATTTGAATTTACATACACTTGATAATTTTAATATATTTGTACATATATTATTATTTATATGGGCCTAAGGACTTCCCTGAAATTGATGTCATGCCAAAAGATAAGTTCATAGTGCCGAAGATGGGAAAATTTAAATGGTTAATTTGAAAATATATAAAGTGTGGTTATCAGTGTCATTTTATCACCTGCTAAATAGTCATTAGACCTAATCATGTGTTGTTCATATATAATCAAGTAGAACATACAAATAGTCACATCAATCACTACTATGATAGAAATAGGAATAATTCAAGGGGAAGAAATATTTTTTTTCTCCTTAAATTAACCTCTAACCCAATGAATGGGTTTATAGGACACTATTTTTAGGAATATTTATTGTTTCTATCCATATTAAACACTATAAGTTGGTGCATGATAAAGTTATAATGTTCAATGATGAAACACAACATAATGATTTCCTAAGAAACGATGACATATATAATATAAAATGACAAATAAAGGAGTATAAATATGTGTATAGTCATAATTATGCATAAAGGGTTAAATAATAGGCACTGGAAAATCCCAATAAGTAGTTTGTCTATTAAGGATATAATGACAAAGAGATTGACAAGGATGGAGAAATCACCTTCATATTGGGCATCAAACTCCCATAACAATAGGATTGGTTATTTAATTTTGGAAAGGACAACTTATTAGTGATGGATTTAACATTTGACATGAATGTAATAAAGGTATGATTTCAATTCTTGTTATTGTATTAGATGACATATATCTCTCTTAACATACAAACTCACTTGTGTTTTGTATTTTATATTTTGGTATAATTTCAATTGTACATATTGTTGGTGTTTGATTTCAAACATCAAGGAATACCTATAACATGGATAATTATGTCATAGTCATGTGCTAATGACATCAACCAATGTATGCAAATACTTATACATAAACTACATTTGAAAAATTAAATCCTTCATGGTAGACGATGCTAGTGTGTAAATCAAAGTAATTAGGTACATCTTTATTATTTTTATATACATAATGAAGTTTTTACATTAAATTACATAAATACCATTGTCACCTTATATTCTAAAGTACTATAAAGTTTTTGTGTTATATAGGGAAGCTTTTAATTGTGAAGTTTATTTATATAGTTAGCATGTGTGTCATGCATGGTTGAAGAATTTGATAGCAAAGGTGAGACAATATGATGAAATACACATTATGTTAAGTGAATTGGGATACATAATACATAGTTGTGTTCATGAAGACATGGTATAAAAGGAGTCCATAAAGTTTTTGGATAAGTATTGATCCATATAGGCTAATTTTGTTAAATATTGGGAGCAAAATTAGCATCACATAGTTGGAATGTGGTCATGATGTTGTCATACTCTTCAACATGCCAAGAAAAAAATAATTGTAACCATATAATCATGGTAAATTTTAAGAGCCCATATTTAAAATTCCCTTAGGTTTATTTAGGTGAATATGAGTCATAGCCTTAGTGAATCTTTAAGCTCTAAAGTTATTTTTCATTTTCAAGTTTTTCGTATAACCACCCATCTGTGCACTATAGTCGGGCAAACCAGTCTCCCATCTATTTTCAAAATTATACCAGATGACACATGCCACCTCCTAGTTTTATAATGTTATTGAACAACACATGCTACTACCTAATTAGGGTATGCAATTGGGTGACATTTCTTATTGCCTAGTCACAACATGCTGCAAGGTGGTGTTTGTTCCTGCCCAGTTGCATGGCTCTACCTAGCAGTAATAGGTGTCACTCAGATGCATGGTGTAATTTGATGGCATCAGGTATCACCTAGATGAATAATATATCTAAGCAATAATAATACATAACTAGTTACTAATGGTCACATCTATCAGTTGCCTTCATTACATTGTTAACCTATAAATACCCGATTTGGCCCTTATTTTAACACTTTATTCACTAACGTTTTCTCATCCCACTCTATCTACTTCTAATTTCGATGAACAACAAATTTACGTCCAAATGGATTTAGTAGCTATAACATCTAAAGACACAGGTATCATCTATAAGTATATTTTCAAGAATTTATTGCGTCTAGACTTCCTCAAAATGGTGGAGCATCCTAACATGCATGTGGATTAGATTGATATTCATAATTTATGAGGCCTCATAGACATGCTTCAATATGATATTGACACACACCTTTTCTAATCTCTAATGGCTTGCTATGACCATATCAAGACCAAATTCCATGTGCAAGTCAACATAAAATTGATATCTTTTGGAATCCCTCCTTTGGATATCCATTATTTAGTAGGCTTTCATACTGCAATGCAAACCCTCTTAAGAAGAAAAATTTATTACCTGATGAAGATAAAAAGTATTAGGAGTGTGTGTATAACTTGGCCATCGACCTATCTAGTAAGTGTTGACTTTATTATTAATATTTATATTTGTTTTTATAATTCATGAATTTGTTACTGAGTCTTATGTCCCAATTACATATTTTTCACTTTCATTATAAATAGTCAGCTTAGAAGGGGATTCCAAGTGAATAAAATATCCAATCTATTTCTAAATTTCATTGTGCATTTCTTCCAACCTAGATTTTTTTTACAGGAAGACTAGAGGATATTCCTTATTGGGTTGTTTACTATATTCTTCATTCTCTATCAGAGTTAAAATATGACTAGTGCACATATATATCTAATAGGATTTGGTCAGAGTTGAATTATGCTTTTATGAATGAGACTTACATCTTTTCTTCCTCTAATTTTATTCTAACCTTGTATTATGATGCCTTATATGATATACAAAAGATAATAATTCTAACTACCCTTCATACAATAATGACCACTAATTCTTTATCCCTTGAGGAATAAGAGGTAAGTTCAGCCTTCAAATTAATGAAATCTATTACATTATACACAATGAAAAATTTAAATTGTAATATTTATTGGATTTTTATAGATAAAAATGCATGCATAAAACACAAAAAGATAGACAACATCAAAAGGTCATCATTCTCCTAAGGGATATGGTGATACTGAGTCTACAGAGTCTTCATTTAATTCATTTAGATTTTCCAAATGTCTAAGGCCTTCTTTGATATCATTTCCCCTTGCATGTTGTCCTCCTAATTTTCCATGATTATTTATTTCTTGTATTATTTTATGAAAATATATTTTTCATATTATTTTATTATTTTTTTTACTTTTTAAAGTGGGCTCTTGAGCTATTGCCATTGAGGAATCTTCTCAACAACACGTTCAATGTTTTCTACCTTACAAATTTTTTTTTTTGAATTGATGTTTTTTCTATTAGATAATTTATTAATTGCATAATTTATTTTTTTGTAGTTGAAACCACCACTCTCACTCTGACTTGGACACACAAAGTGGAAGAGAAAATCTCCCTGACTACACGTAATGACTATTAAATTTTGAATTAGCATTAATTTATGTTTTTAAATTTACTATTTTTTAATAAATAATTAGTCTGCAAGTCACCATACATTTGTGAGGAAAAGTATGCCACCACCCTTACCACCCATCTAGACTCAAATAGAAGGGAATAATATCTCTCCCCATGCACAAATAAAAATAACCCTACAGTTTTTAGGGTATGAATTACCAAATTTCTCTATTGGTGGGGTTTCTAGTGTATAGGGACTTACATATTTACAAATATTGATCTTAATGAAGAGTATCTTAGGATCAAAATTGGGGCCCTGACTGGTGGTGATTTAAATCCACATGATTTTATTCAATTTTATAATGTGCCTCTAATAGAAGTGCCTTTTACCTGTTCCCCCTTCACCCCACCTGCTATCGATAATTTGAACATGTTTGATGATTCTATCAATTATTTTTTATTGATTAATTTAGAGTCAAAAATCTAATTTTTAGTTATAAGGAGGGTGTTATTGTTGAGTTAAATGCTTTAAAATAATGGGAGATAAGGGAAAAATCATTGATAAAGTAAGTTAATGCCCATTTTCATAATAACTCCTAAAGATTAAATTTGTTTTCACTTGTTCAAAATGAACCCTAAAAAATTAATGCTTCTAGTCTAATTTTAGTTAAACATATTTACAATGACAATGTTTTAGGAATTATGATAAATATGTTGAAATTTTGAATGTAGAAGCCTAAGTTTATTTCAACAAATGGGCAAAAGATATAAACCTTATTATCATTTCCCAAGTAGAAAAGAAAAAATCTTTGGTATGTTTTCATTAGTTATAACATATATGTTCTTGTTGTTATAATTTTTATCTACATATATTTCATTTTTCAATTGCAGGAAAAATATGAAAATTTGAAGAAAGAAACACATATTCTTAATGTGATTTAAAAAACACTCACAAAAGTATAACTTAAACTATTGTGTTTAAGGAAAAACTTGTTCTGTTAAATAAATAGAACACCATCTTAAATAAAATTATTAAAGAGCACGAGATGGATCCAAAGATTTTATTGAAGTAAAAAAAGACGTAGATTCGAGTCAACTTTGTTTAGGTGATATAGTGAATGAGGTGAGAGAAAATCTTGTGAATATAAATTTTACTATAGAGAATCTTCTTAAGGAAGGAGTTATCAAGGAGGGCATGTAGGCAGGTCAAGAGGAGAGGGGGTTTCAAAAGAGGGTGGTAGCATGCAACAAATGGGTGGAGAATCTATTACAAAAAATTATTAGTTTGTTTAAAAATCAATTTATATTGAATGTCAATGATATCTATTATGTTTGTTTCAAAATCACTTTATTATCTTTGAAAAACACTTGTTTTATTAAATACATTTTACATGTCAATGATATCTTTTAAACACTTTATTATGCTGTAAATAATCTTGGTTTTTAATTTTAAGATTTTAAATGTATTGTGGTCTAGCTAAAATATTGTATGGAGATATAGTAGTGTAATATTTAATTAAAACTTAAGTGAATATTGATTTTTATGAACTAAATGAACTAAATTGTGGTCTATATTTTAATTTTGAATGCATTTTTAGTTGGAATATATATCTAATTTCACAATGATGGATACCCAATTATAATGTGTGTTTTGCATCCTTTAATATGGTAATAGGGATACAAGTTCTAATAGTATAATTATGATAGATTGCTATATAATTTTAAGATCTTAAATGTATTATCATCCAGCTTAAATATTCTATGGAGATATAATAGTCTATATTTTAAGGTTAAATTTTTAGTTGGACTGTGTATCTCATTTCACATTAAGGAATACCCTTTTATATTGTTGTGTGTTTTGCATCCTTTAATATAGAACTAAGGATACAAGTTATTTTATTTATAATTATGGATCCTATATGATTATAATATGTTATCATCTAGTAATAACCTCAAAGATGTATTTCTATTTATAAGATTGTATTGATAGTTTAGTGTATCCATATTTATATGGCATGTCTGAATAGATTAGTCCCAAAAAAATTATTATCGTGACTGGTTTATCTATTTAGACTATGATATGAATAATTTTTTTATCATAAATAATGAAATAATATACATGGATGTAATATTGAGTGTATATATCATGTATATGAGTGGCACCAATAGCCCTACTATCATTTGGTTGCATCAATGCAACTAGGAAGTACTTGCTACCGCTTGGTTGTATCTTGCAACCAAGTGTTATTTACTATCACTGAGCTACATCATGAAGTTGAGAGGCACCTGTTTTCACCTAATTGCATCATGAATTTGGGTGATAAGAGGTCTTACCAAATTTTATGGTGTGATTAGGAAACAACAATAAGTACCGCCCATTTCCATGGTGTCTAAAGCAGTCTTCAAGATGATTTTTAACAAAGCTCATAAAAGTGGACTGTGTACATAGAATTTTATTAGGAAATAAAATAAATTACTAAAATTTAGTCTCTCTATTAAAGAAGTATTTCTACATTTCTAACAATATTAAAGGTGTTTTGCAATTTTTATGTGAAATTAAAGACACTAGTTTTAATTAAGTCTCAATTAATCCATATAGAGAGTTTAATAAAAACATCTATCAAGCTAAATTTTATAATGAGCAAGGAAAACATATATTAACTTAATCATATGGATATCAATAGTTTTAATGAAATCAAATTTTCAAATATTTTACAAAAGTAAAAAAATATGAAATATTTCAAAAAATAGTAATTACCATACATATTGATCATTATATTATTAATTCCTCTTCATTTAGTTATAGAACTCCATGTTGCCAGTTCTCTTTCATAAGGAAACTTGTTTGTAGAATAATTCAAAACATACATTCTCAAGGAAGTCTCTAAATTTTTATCTAAATGGTTGTGAAGTTTTGACTTCACAAAAGACAATGTACTAAATACTTGCTCATATTCTACATAACCCAAAATCATTGTTTGAAAAATTCCATATAATATGAAATATTCACTAATACTTTCCTATAAGATGCTATTGGGATAAAAAAAAATTCATAGACATGTAATTACACCATTTTCAGCTGCCTCACTTAGACACTAAAATTGATCCATTATTGTAAATCCCAAATGTGTTGACTAAGACATTAGTATATCTTTTTGAAAAATACCTTTAATTTAAAATCCATTCACCTCCATAGATTTACATAAATTCTTAATAAGGAACCCATGTATTTATAAAATAAAGTGTTAATATTTTGTTGACTGTTAACATTGTTCTAAAAAATAGGATTCATAACTCCAATTCCCTCTAACAACTCATAATTTTGAAAACATTCTTCAATCTTATCAGATAAGCTTTATGATTTCTACTTAATTTAATTCATGTTTTAGATATAAAAGTATTCTATAGCATATGTGTTATAGGTACATCTTCAGGTTTATCTCCCACAAATTCAAGTTTTCTATAGAAAGTGTGCATTGGGATCTCCTTGTCATCTACCACAACACAAAGATGATCATTGATATTAAATATCAAATAACTCTAAGGATTCTTAAAATCTATCAAAATTTGCCAAGTTATATAAAAAAATTTGCGAAAGCTTTCATTCAATGTGTACAATATATGTGAAGATTGACATACTCATTTTCTCAAACATATATATATATATATATATATATATATATATATATATATATATATATATATATATATATATATATATATATATATATATATATATATATATATATCAATATCATGGGAATGTTTCACTAAATAGTTGATTGCCTTAAACATTGGTATAACACTACATATCGTCACTAATGTTTTCAAATATATTAAATGATACAATAAATATTTTGGCTTGTTAACTTTCCTATGGTATTTATACACAAAACCTTGTAAATATGGATATTACTCAAAAATTCTTAATTTAGGTTCATACATATAAATCTATCTTGTATCAATGTCTTTTAGCAGTTTTTTACCGTTAGTCACCAAACTTGAAATTTTTTAGAACTCTAAAAATATTTTTGGGTTTTTTGACATATAAGCATGCAATTCATGAATGAGCTCTTTCACTTTTGAGACATTACCAAATGTGATAACAATTTTGTACACAATATTGATCCTATGAGCCATGCAATGAATCAAAATCATAAATGGGACAACTATTATTTGAAGTTAAACATAAAGAATACATTTATGCCCCTGTATTACTAATGTACCATCGATGCCAACACACACCAACTTCATAGTTATTGCATAATCATCCATCCCACCTTTATCTCTCAGATTAGATACAACCAATTTGTGAAGGTTTTTGGCATTGTAATTTTTTACCATTTTATGAACAGACAATATATGAGGTTGCCTTGAATAGTTTTCAAAAGTATAAACATGCATACAAACCCATGATGTGTTGTCAACTGTAGTGACCTAATCAATAGACAGTGAGATAAATAGTTATCTTTTAACTTTTTGTCTCAAATATTCCTTCTCAACCATTATTAGATATTTTTCCATTTCCTAAGCACGGCTATCAAACCAATGTGATTGTGGAATATCATGAAACTCATTATGTTGAAACAAAATCTTATAATCTAAAAAAATAGAAATAGGTCTCCCCTTTTTAAAAATATGGTAAATAGTAGAGAACTATACATATTTTGCTTTTAGATTAGATTTCATAACATTTTCAAATTGAGCTTTGATTGTTTCCCCTTTCTCAACAAGATGTTTTTATCATTTCTAATCATTTTTGTATTCATGTACATATCTCACATGCATATATTCTTCTACAGTTTTCCATCTGTTTATTTTTGTTGTCTATCTATTTGGGTGTTTAACAAATATATATATATATATATATATATATATATATATATATATATATATATATATATATATATATATATATATATATATATATATATATATATATATTCTCATAATGTATCTCAATTGTGTCTTATTTAAGTTATATTCTATGTTATTTTCCAATTTTCCAATTGCATATTGTACATCTACATTCTTTGGAATCTCTTTACCATTTTTTGGTTCTACAAGTTCTATAAAGAGACATTTTATTACCCATTCACCTTGAAAAAACCTTCCAATTGTCCATGTACTTCTCTTCTTCCATAGAGATTTATGAGTGGAATTTTTAACTAAATTTTGTGTTTGATGAGAACTACAAATCTCCTCTGAATTCTCTAGAGGAGTGTCTTCTAGGGGTGGCATGTCATCAATAAAATCTTTAGGTGGTGAGATGTTATTGTGATTAATTATTTCTAATGAAATAATGTCATTATTAATGGGGATTTTTGCATGTAGAAGGTTTTTAAAATTATTCCACAATTTAAAAAATTACTATTTTTTTAAGAAAATAGTTAATAAATACCTTTATTTTGAGAGCATGTCATTTGCATGGTCATCTTTCCTAGGTTTCTAAAATAAGATAATATGCTTTATTTTGTTGATAATTATTACGTTATTTTACCATTACCACTTTATTCCATTCTAACACAGGAAGGATGTAATCGAGCAACATGAGGGATTAATTGGGTAGTGAATGAAATTGGTAATAGTAGGGCTCGAGATGTAGTTAGGCAATAATATTTGGGCAGTGGTAACGTTATATCAAGCAATTACAATCAAATGATGACAAAGTGCATTTGGGTGATAGTGGTCAGGCATCAATATATGTAGTAGGGTGGTAGATAGGTAGTTACAAGGATGTTGTTAGGCAATGGCAATTAGGCAGATGTAATGATGTAATCTGAGACCCTCAAGATTCAACTTGGTAATGAAGTAAATAATGAGACTTGGATAGTAACCCATGTGAACATATGTATAATATATATAAGGTGACCATAATTATTATAAATGATTGGTGAGTCAACCCATAAGATAATTTACATCCTAAAATTTAAGGTGAATGGATTCTTTGTACTACTCCTCCAGAATTGTTAAATACAATTTCTTAAAAATTGAATATTCATGAATTAACAAATATTCACCACTAAAATTTTTCTTGCATATAATCATACCATTTAAAATTAAGTATTCATTTATTCAACACCATAAGGACTTCTACAAATCATAGGGTGAACTAGTTAGTTTTCCAACAAACCATAATTATTTATATATACTACTAATGGCTACAAATATTCAAGGATAATGGGTTTTATATGAATTTAAAAGTTGAGAGAATTTTAAATCTTTCATGGGTTAAAGATTTATATATTATAGACTATCATGTCACCTTTCACAGTATTGACACTCATATAACTTGGGTGCAAATTCAGACAAATAAGACATGGCATTATCACATTTGTATTACAATGCCATACATCTCAATGTGTTATTGCTCATTTTGGCTCTAAGGATACATTTATAAACATATCATTAAGGTGAAGATGATGAGAGAGAGAGAGAAAGAGAGAAATAAGAAGAGGAGTTTTCTAAGATGTAGGAAATGGTGTGATCGAGTCCATCAACAATAATGATATAAAGTGAATTGTAAATATTATTTCCATTTATATTTTATGTGTTTACTAGTTTATTTGGAGTCTAAATTGGCTAATATGTTTTGAATACACAGTGCATAGACAATGGAGTAGGAAATGCAATTGAAGGCACAATAGGTATAGATGTTTAAGGATCAAACCCTCTAGATGAAGGTGAATTAGGTATGGATATTGGAGGATCAAACCATCCAGATGAAGGTAAAGCAAAAATTTTGGTGGGTGATAGTGAAAACCACCTGAGAGAGGCTAATAATCTAAGACATGTCTTTATACATACTTATTTAGTTTTATATTTTTTTACATTTATCACAAGATGTTTTTCACCATATGAATATATCCTTGCTAGTGGAAAAGTTGATGAGCTCAAAGCCTTGAGATGTGAAACTTAGGATATTGTTGAGAAATGTTTCACAATAACAAATACCTTTGAAACACTATACTTCTTTCAAAAGTGTATGACAAATGTATATAAAAAGGTGAAAATTAGGTTAGTATCAAGTACACAACACTCAATGGCTTATTTGTTTCAATAAGTGCATGATGTGTATGATAATACCATTCATAGATAGAGATACTTCATAAAAACGTGAATAAAAGAAGACATCATAGCTTGTCTCATGAGATAACCCTCTTTCCAAACCCTCCTCGTAAGAATCACAAATGAAAAGTTTGGAATGAGAATCTAAACATGAAACAAAGTGATATATAGAAAATTTTCATTAAGATAATACAATTTAATTATGTCCCTACGTTGCCTAAATTGAGAATTCATTGTAAGGTGGTACATTTTGGTTGTGATGTGATTAAGAGATATGTGAAATCAAGCCTAAAATTAAAAAACATTTCAATGATGTAAATAGGTTTTTAATTTTTTTTGAATATGCTTCTAATTGATACATAATTTAATTTGTCACTATCCTATTTATATATATATTAAACTTCTAAATTAAAAAATCTATGTCTTTGATATATGTTTTTCCTTGTAGAAGTTAGCATTAAATATTAGATTCCTTCGTATATCATAGAATTCTCATGCTATAATATTATTTAATTTAAAATAATAATACAAGTTTGAGTTCTTGGAAACTATCATTTAAATGGTTAGAAAATATTGTTGGAGTCTTTGGAGTGCTACTGTTCTTTAATTCAAAATAACAACACATGTTTTGGTTCTTGGAAATTATCTTTTCAATGTTTACACAATTTACATCTTATCTCTCATATGTTTTGTGTTTCTTTTTTAATTTGGTATTGATGGAAAAATAATGATGATAAGGTGAAATATTAAAGTTTATCCTTTCCTAGATAGGTTCTCAACATGTCTAAGGTGGGAATGATACAATTAAGCATCATCTTGTGGATATTATTCATCATCATTTCATCCCTTGAGTGGACAAAAAAAATGTTATATATTGACTAAAATTTTCCTTTCCTTAACATGTCTATGGTTGCATCTACCAAAGGTCAAGTGTTATCAAATTTATAAGTATCCTCATTGATGTTTCTTTTGTGGTTCATGTTTTTGTGAGTAACTTCCAACTTGGCTTGTTATTATGTTTACTGAGTTTTGTTTGTTGGGTACAAGGTCCTATAGTCAAGTCATTCCACTACCTACTACCCTTTTAAATTCTCATGTAAAAATTTATTCCAATGTCATTGACATCTGAAAAGGCACAAAGAAAATAGTTCAAAACCCTAGCCATGTACAATATTTAAGATGATTAGAAGTTTTAATGAAAAAATAATACAAAGTTTATGTGAATTAGATTTTGTGAAATTATTAATGCATATATGCTCTTCTCTAACTATTTTGTCTCTTAATTTATCCATTGATAAATCAATGTTTACTAATTTTTACTACAATTGACTTATTTTCCTAATTATGAATAGATTTTATGGGTTCCAACCATGGACATCCTTGTATTGTATTGTAATTTTTTACAATGTTTTTTTTTATAATTATAAATAGTGATTTTAATAATATTTTTACATTATTATTTCTTTGATGATAAGACTACTTATTGGGGAAATTTGTTCTTCATTTGGTAGTTTTAGCCCAAATTCAACTCTTATAATGGTGATTAGCCCAAAATTTTCCATACAGTGGTGGTTAGCCCAAGTTTTCCCTACACTTTATGCCAATGAATTATCAATCTCGAGAATGATTAGAAGGGATTTTAGGTCCAAACAAAATATTATACAAATTTTTTAAATATTAAACATTATTTAAATCCATAGTTATATTATTTTACTTTTCCACCATTTGATCAAGATTTCTATAAAAATATATAAATATACATAACATATAAGTCTCAAAAATAAAATTGCATCACTAGTTTTCATTTTTCTTCCTAGAAATGTCATTGATACATAGACTCATACGTCAAATTTTCCCACACATGTTCTCGTAATCTACCTTCCATTGCTACATTTATTGTTCATAGATAGAAATCATTCCATTGTATTTTATGTGTAGGCACTTGACTAGGGAGGATTTTATTTACACATTAGTAGTATCACTATTGGCACATTTTGTTTCAAGTTGTAACTTATTTCACCTAAGTGTGAGATTTGTAAAATGTAACTCCTTTATCTCCATGGTCAAATTATCTAAGACACTATTCTTCTAAGCTAGTATGCTTTCCAACCTCTTAATGGTTACATGTTTTGAAGAAGTTTAGACAACATCTAGTTTTCCATTGTGAGAGAACCAATTTTTAGTATCACCAGTGAGAGATTATCAACAACATGATATTCCAATGACATAACACCCTCACATATAACCTTTCAATAATCTCTTCCATGTATTTCTTGATCTCACTAACTACATTTTCATCTTTATTTTTAAGAATCCCCATAGAAATACATGGCTATGTGAATTAGGACATTGAATAAAAATGTAAACTACATGATAAAAAAGAAACATAACAAGTTTATGGAATATAATAACTATATGAATTATGATATGAAAAATGTATATTATCTATTTGAATTAAGATATTCACAGTAAAACATAAAAAGTAAGCCAAACAATATATTTTATTTTGTAATCTATCAATATCTACTGACACTAGCAAAGCAATAATAAATATCAATGCATTTCAAGTTCTTGTATTATTTTTTATTTCCCATCCACTACATTTAATGAGTTTATTTTATGATACTCAAGCCTCACTCATTCTATAATAAAAAATTAAAAGAGATTGTAACATGTAGCCATAATAATAGCACAACATTATCGACCTAACAACCAAATGAATATAAATATTGTCCTAAGCAAATGATTAACATCAAGGATTATTGGAATTAAACATGCCATGATGTGACATTACATTCAAATATCTTAATAATAGAAAGTTGAGAAATGCCTAAATCACAAAAATAGAATGTTCAAATACTATTTATTAAAACCATATAATTTTCAGTATAAATTTAAGTATGATTAACATAATATGTTCATTTATACTAGAGGCATATGCTTAGATAGATTTATATAAAAAGGGTTTGCATACTATATTTCCTCTCTAGTTACACTTGACTAGATAATCTTCACTAGGTAAAGCATAATTATTATTATAAAATATGAGTCTTAGAAAGTCCAAAAAATGAATGATCTTGAACTAATTAAGTACAACATAAATGACTCATTTGAGGCTTTTTTTATTTTCTTTCATAGAATATTTACCCTCCTCTATGTTTACACTACTTTAGTTTACATAGCCTTATTCCCCACTCATTTATATGCATCAAAAATTATATAATTTAAAATTAAAAAGTAATGAGTAATAACATGCTTGATTAAAATGAGATACACTCATTCATTCCCTAAAATATGGAATGAATCCAAACTATTGCCAATCATAGTCAATTTGTTTTCATGTCAAACATGGTATTTATTAAGACAATTATTTGTATTTTTAATTCTTAGATGTTTAAGATAAAATCTTTTCAAACTGGCAGTCCTTTTCCCAATTCACATCGGCAAATATTTTGTAGTCATTTGGTTGTGATGATTTGGATTTGTTCATGATGTTTAGAGGAAATGACCTTGACTTATGACATTTTAGCTATTTACTCAAATGTTAATTTGCATAGAAAGATACCTAATGAAGATAGTCTCAAAATTATTCAATGTGAATTCCCAATGAGCATTATCTACTAGCTTTTATGTGTACATATTTATAAAGTTGATCTCAAACATATACACAACTGCCAATCAAGGTAACATTTTCAAACTGGAAAATATCCTTTTTACCACTCTATAAATTTATACATAATGGTTTTTAAGGATTTCAATAACTTGATTAACAATTAATAAAGGATTTTATCCTAATTAACAAATAAACTTCAGTAACTCATATAAATCTTGTTTGCTAATTTATTTATTTCAATAATATTCTTTCACACAAACTAACTACTATTCTCCTATTATTTTCTATAAACTCCATGGGCTCAAAACATCAATGCAATCAAGGTATTTATAGATGCATATGGAAATACATATACAAGAATTAGTGTGAAATTATCTTATACTAACAACTATTGTAATTATGTAACCTTAAGGGATTTGGGACAATTAACTAAATCATGCATATAAAAAAATTGGCTATTGCAAACCTAGAACTGCAAGTACTTAAAATTGGATTATATCTATCTAATAAGCCTATAATTAATTGAAGTCTATGTCCCAAAATTTTAATATGGTTATTTAACCTTGTATGATCCACACTTATGAATTCATGAAATACATCTCATCATCATAAAATGTAAACAAGAAATCAAGTCTTCTAATTGGTGATTATGAATTCATGAAAGGCAAAATTGTCTTCACAAAACCTAAATGAGATTAGAATCTAAAAATTGGACATAAGATGAGTAATTTTGCATTCTTCCATTTCAACATGGAAATAAATTTAGGAAGAGGAAGAAAGGAATACAAGTTTGGTACAAAGCCAAGATTAAGAAGAAGACAATCTCAAATTATACAACCTAAACTCAATAACAACTTAACCTTATATTATAACATATAAAACCATGAATATGTACCTATAATAGGCTTGGTAGGAATTTTTGAATTTTTTCAGTCATTTCGCTCCCTCTTCCTCTTCCTCAAACCATGCTCAATCGACAATCATCGAAGTGTTGTGTGTATTTCCTGAATAAATGAAGACATGAAATGAATGAAGTGGAGGGAAAATAGATAAGTGACATGATACACCCTTCCCCACAATCATGTAAACAAAAATTTACATCACTCTATGCCACCATGATTACTTGTCAACATACACAGGGACATGTGAAAATGTGCACATGATTACTGCCATTTGTAACATTCAAAAAATAATAATGTAAACTTATGATCATGATTGATTACATGTGAACATAGTTACCTATCAACATAGTTACATATCATACATAAAAAAATAATTGCATAAGTATATGTGAACATCATTCTATCATTTAAACATGCAAAGTCTTACAATGCATTATTAATTGCAATAGTGACCATTGCAACATTAATTAAATTGTAGATAAATGAAACACTTCTTAGCCATGAGAACACATAAATGAAACACTTATATTTATATATCATGTCCAAATAATATGCATCATTACACATCTCTTTGTGTGTGTGTGTGTGTGTGTGTGTGTGTGTGTGTGTGTGTGTGTGGGTGGGTGGGTGTGGGTGTGTGTGTGTGTGTGTGTGTGTGTGTGTGTGTGTGTGTGTGTGTGTGTGTGTGTGTGTGTGTGTGTGTGTGTGTGTGTGTGTGTGTGTGTGTGTGTGTGTGTGTGTGTGTGTGTGTGTGTGTGTGTGTGTGTGTGTGCGTGCGTGTGCGTGCATGCATTTTTGTGTGTGTGTGTGTATGTCCAAGGTAGTATATATCAAGCAATATCCATATTTATGGCATGGGCATGAAAACCCTTGTTGAGTATAATGAAGTGGAAGTGGATGAGTAATGAATGTGAGTATATGTAAATCTACCAGAAAGACACCTAAATTTAAAATTTTCAAGGTTATAAAGGTTGATGGAAAACAATGATAAGACACATGAATAAAACACTTATCAATTTTCTAGATAAAAAGTGAATCTTATACTAGTAAAAGATGAATCATAATGCTTTTGAAGATGTAACCTCATCTTCAACCAAATCCTAAATCAAATTACAAGATACAACACAATAAAATTAAAAAATGGTAGGGTTTAATGAAACCAAATGGAATTAAACTTAATGTCCATTTTGCAAACCTTTGATGATTATTGCACATTAGTAATGAATGCATCAATTTTGATATCACTACAATGCCAAATTGCATTTTAGTGGGAATTGTTTTATAATGTGTCATACTCAATAATAACATAGGGAAGTGGTGATGGATCATCATAGAAAACCCTCATAATATTTAAAATATAATAATTCTTTAGGGTATGAACACCATCACAAGTCTGGTCCCACTCAATAGATATTATGGTGCCTTTTGTAACCATACAACCTGAGAAGTAAAATAACACATTGACACTAGGGTGTAAACTAAAATTATGTGTGAACAAATAATCAGATTCAGTGTCAAGGGTACCAATGGTCATGTTATCCTCATCATGTCTTTCGTTATCACTCAACACTACAATAAGCTCAGGTAATCATGTTTCTTTTGTGGCATTCCCCTACAAATGACTAATAAGAAATATTATAAAAAATTAGTGTTAAATGAAATTATAAATAAATTTTGTTTATACATATTCATTGAGTTTACCTAAATTAGGCATCTCATCATCAACATTTCTTCCCCTCACTAACACTTTTCCCTTTTTGTAAAAGGTTCTCCCTTAAAGTAATGTCATCATCATCCCTAAAACAGGTATGAGGGTCATCTCTCCATATTATAATGATGATTGATATATAAATTTAAAAGTTATTATTCACATTTACATAAAATTACCTTAAATATTCATGAATACAAACCATTCAACACATTGCATTTAGCTCGACATTCGCTATTGCCTTCACCATGCCCTTGCTCTACCCTTAGTATTTCTTCCTCCATTTATCAATAATACTCTCTTTACCTTATACACACTTGCCTTCTCCAATCCATATTTTTAATTGAATCATATGTAATCATCTGATCATTGATAGCCTTTAAGGCTATCTCATTGAGATTACATATTTGGAAGACATTCTCCCTCACCATTCATGACCTTCCGAGAATATCCCTCATGATGAAACTATGAGTTTTTAGAAGTTAGTCTATTGACCTAAGTTTTAATTATGTTATTAGTATATACCCTTCCCATTGGATTCATTTTTACACTACCAACACACCCTAAATACCTCATTGGAATAGGTTGCTTGTCAAGAATCATCTAGCAATGAGTGTTCAATATGTATAGTGATGAAAATGGATGGCCACCCTCATCACAAATTATGTTACATGGGCATTGAAATAAATAATAAAAATCCCACTTCATGATACCCATGTATATAATCCCATATTCATGCACAAGTTGTCATTCAACAAAGACTCATGAGGATCAAAACATAAAAAGTAATGATTAAATCAACAAAAATAAGAAATCATCCTAAAAAAATATTTTTACAATTTCTGGTTCCTCCTTCAGATCAAATTTTAAGGTTTTTGGAAGCCAATCACTGTCATTGTCATCATTCATGTCCTCATTAAAATCCTCCTCAAGCTTTATCCCACTCCACCTCCTCTTACAACAATGGTCAACATACACTTGTCAATCCAAAAAATATATGGAACAAGTAGCATCTGAGCATGACAATGGAATAAAGAATAATTATAATTAATTCTTACATTTATGGGAAGAAAATCATCATGGGGGTAATTATCACCCAGGTCACCTTAGCTTCACTATTTTTCTTTGCACTAAAATTAAAAAATAACATAGAAAAGCACAAAGTGGATGTTAAGTAGTATAATGTTGATTATTATAGAAATGTAAAACGAAACATCTATGATCACTAAGAATGAATAAAGAATAAGTAAAATAAATGCACATATTTTTGGTAATAAACTCATTTCTGGGGTCTTTATGATCATCATCACCATAGCTCCACTCTGACCCCTCATGCTAAAATATAAAAAATAACTTAGAAAATCACAAAGTGGATGTGAGGTGGTCTAATATTAACTATTATAGAAATGTAAAAATAAGCATCTATGAACATTATAAAGGAACAAATAATAATTACATCTAATGGTTAACATACATTTATGGAGATAAAATTATTATGGGGGTCATTATCAGCCTCATCAACTTGGCTCCGCTCTACACCCTCCTACTATAATTTAAAACACAGAGAAAATCACATATTGAGTATTATATAAAAGTTAAAAGAATATTAAAATTGGCATTGTAAAAAGATAAATCATCATTAATAATACCTATGTTGACCCCTCATCTACATCCATACTCAAAAAAATTATAAAATACCCATTGACATTCCATTAGGGGATACTAACAGCCTTGGAATAGCAGTCCCAGCTCATTGGAAATCCTAACCCCACTAGTGGGTGCACCATTTAAAACCCTTTTTGGATATCCATGAAATCAATGTGAATGTCTAACCTTAGGGGTATACATGTAATGATGAATAGATGTTTATTTATTTCTCATAAACTAATCCATATAATAATTGATTACTTTTAACAAACAAAAATCAAATTAGGTAAGTGCATGGAGTTGGGGGATAATTTCATGGACATTTTAGGTAACACAATCATGTTAATAAATAGCATGATCATGTTATTTAATTAATGTGATTGCAATATTTAAATTATGGATCAGTAATTTCCAATCCATAACGTGATCACGTTAATGTATAATGCGATCATGTTATTGTAAAAAATAATATCGCATACGTCTTAGTGTTATTTTACAAATTAAATCCATGTTTTGAATTAAAATTCAAATAACACGTATGTGTTATATAAAATGTATGCATTATATAACATATTATATAACACGTAGTGTTATATAATGTGTATGATTTATACAATGCATACATGTTATATAACGTATTATACAATGCATACACATTATTTTGTAATAAGAACAAAAATATCTCTAGAAGCATGTGGGAGTTACACATGAAGGAAACTTTGGCTAGAAGCTTATATTTACTACTCTAAATGTTAATTATAAGTTTACATTTATATTGTTACATTTGTTTTTAGTTTACATTTATAATAAAATAAATGTAACAATATAAATGCAAATTAAAAATAAATGTAACAATATAAATGTAAACTTATACTTTAATTTTGTTTTAGTAAATATAAGAAATTAGTGTCATTGACATCTGATAGATTTGGTCTCACAATTACATGCCTTATGATGTGTAAAATATTTTTTTAAAATCCAGTATGGTCAGTACTTAGGCATTTTCAAGGTCTAGGTATTAAACCTAGAGATATCAGAACATAACTTTTGTAATTGATGTCCATTTTTGGTAAACATATAGTAATTTTTTAGGTTTATGTGCCTTTTGAATTGATTCCTATAATTTATAGGAGTCCTAGGTTTATCAAAATTGATGTATTAAAACTACTCACTTGAACTTGATCTAAAGTGGTATGATTGGTGTAGTGTAGTTCATATTGATGACCTACACACATCAAATGACCACTTTGTGTTAATTTAACTTATTCATCATCCCTCCCTCATCTTTGATCACTTACTACTCATCCCTCATTACCCATAATCACTCTCTCATCATTCCTCATTGTACCTAATCATTTCTTAATTGACCCTCACTATCCCTAGTGATCTCTAATCACTCTCTTATCATCCATATCACTCCTCCATTGACTTTTCAACCAAATTAGATTCTAATTGGAATAATATTGAACCTGATGGCATGTTTATTTTTGAATGATTTTAGGATCTTATCCTCTTCTATATTTAAACCTACATCTATATTTTATGCTTAGTTCATGTTGATGGTGGTTATAATTGTTCCCTTAGAGGGTGATATGAATGGATGTTTCTAATGTTTAAATTTCATGTTATTGATTAAGAGAGTGACATAGGTGTTCAATAACTTAGTAATATGTTTATCTCAATGTTATGTTTCTATTAACTTATTACTAAATACTAGTGTTTCTTATGAGCTTACAAAACACTTATTATATACATATTTTTTTCATAACTCTATCAAGTTAATAAAAGAAGTATCATGGAAACCCATTGAATGTATTCATAACTAATTGAACCTGATTGTATGTTTATTTGGGAATTATTTTAGGATCTTACCCTATTCTATATTTAAAATTACATCTATATTTTATGACTTGGCTCATGTTGGGGGTGGTTATAACTTATAACTACTCCCTTAAATGGTGATATGAATGTATGTTTATAATTTTTAATTTCTTGTTGGTAAGAAAGAGTGACATATTGTAATATTAGTTGGGATTTGAAATTTTTCATATGTATCTTTTTAAGGAATCTGCTAATGTAATGTATGGTAAAGATGTACATTGTAAGTTTTTGATTTGCTTGCATTATCTAATGATAACCATGTTAAAGTGTTGAGGTTAGGGTGTGCCAACTTATTTTCATGAACATCAAATGATTATATAAATCTTGAAGATGCTTTGTTTGAAAAATGTTTATTATGATATAAGTAATGTGTGTTTCAAATATGCATATATATTTTATATTATAAGGAAAGAAGTGATAACCTTGAACTATATTCCAATTACTAATGGTATAAAATTGAATGGTTCATACTATGTATGTATTCTTCATGATCTTATGACTCTTTATGATCAAAATGTAGAGAATATGTTTTCTGAAATCAATTCTAAATTATTGTGTGACCAAATGTATGTTAAGATTTATGTAAGAGACGAGATGTTGGGCACCCTTCATAAAAAGGCAATTTCACTTGTGTGGCAATTTGTCAATGTGAAGATCAAATATGTATAGGATGTTGGGGATATGAAAGCAATAGTAAGGTGGGGTAGAGCAAGTATTGGTGGTGCTTTATTCAGTGGTATTAGTGTGGTCTCTCCACTTATGTGGTTGAAAGACACTATTAATAAGCCTCTCTTTCCACTTTCTGAGTTAAAGTTGAATATAAATGATGAAAACATACACCATCATTGGAATTATGGCCATGAAATGTTTTCAATGTTTCCAAATTTGATATTGTGATATGCCCAACATGTAACTCTATTATATATTTTAGGGAGACTCGAGAGGGCATACATGTTAGTTTGGGGGAACTATTTATATTTATTTGTGGTATTATAATTATATGTGTTATGTGTATGATATTTGGGTATTTCATGGGGAGTAGGAAGGAAAAAATGATTATATATAGAATAAATTAAATGAGGGTTCTCTCTTGGTATAGAATAGTTACCATGTGAATTTGTAATCAGTTTTGTAAATGAATGAAATTTTCATTATGATATTCAAATTTTTTCTATGATACTTAAATGTTACAAGTGATATTATTATGTCTTATTATAGGTGGTTATGATAATAATAGCTAAAAATGTAAACTAATGACAATGGTTGCATCATCTCCAAGTGCTTCCATTGGTAAGAAATTACTTCATGTAAATCTAATAAAGATAGGCCTTGTATCAAGGAGGTAATCACTTAGAACATAAATATTGGAAGTATAACTTTGCAAATTTTACAGAATTCCAAATTTGGGCTTCACTCTGTTATTGCCAAACCCATTAAGAGTGCTAAAAAGATATAATATGATTTAATGTTTTTTATAGATTTTATATTACCATCAATAATAAATTGAAAACATAAATAAAATATAGATTAACTTTTCAAGTAAATCATCTATGTTAAATATTGCTTGTGTCAGTCTCTACAAGGAAGTTGTTAAATTATCCGTAGGCATTTATAAGTTGTTACATTATATGATTTTAGGAGAACATATCAATGAATATGTTTGGCAATTCTTATCTATTTTTTCATACATTTTCACATGCTTATCATTGACCCTCATTTATCAATGCTAATTATTTATCAATGTTGCTTGTTTATGAATGGCAATTGTTTATCAATGCTCCTTATTAATGCATAAATTAATAAGTATATTTCTTTTCTTCCTCACTTTATAGATGATATCCAAGTAGAAGAGATTTTTATCTTTTATAGTGAATAATACTCATCCTAGGGATTCTCTTTAAATGGATTGGAGTGGAGTGAGGTGGAGTAAAATGTGGTTGCTCATAAAGATATTATTCCCTGGATACAAAGAGATCATATAGAAGACTTCTTAAATAGTGAATGTAAGAGATTAGGGTATCCCACTACCTTATGTATCGATGATAGTACGTTCAGTCATGTGCCATCTGACTTGGAAAATGTTAGGATTGATAGATCTCTCTAATATATATTATAGGTATTGTGTCTTGTAATAGTTTTTTTTTAAAAATATGAATCGGTCTTTTTTTAATTATAATTTATGTATGTTTTATATCTAGGTATTGGTGTACATATGGACCTAAGTATTATAGGGCCGAAGATGGCACACATTATGAAATTTTAAATGTTGCAAAGGTTGGTATTGGAAGCCAACCTAGATGTAAGCATTTGCATTGTGGATGCCAATATCACTCTTCTATATGTGTGTTAATGAAGATGCAAGAATTGGCATTATCTACATGTAATAACATGGGCCACATGGATCAAAGGAGCATGGTTCTCCATGGGAAATATATTGATGACTTTAGGGGTAGTCATTTTACTCTAGCTCCATTTATTAGTGATACATTAAAGGATTGGGTGGAGAGGTTATTATTATCGGGCCTAACTCCTAAACTTTTTCAACAAAAGCACTGTGACATGTTCCATGAAAAATATACATTATTTTAAGGTTAGATGGAGAGGGATGATTTCATGATTAAAAATGACATTCATAATATTTAGAGAAATGTGAATGAAGTAAAATATGAATTTTAGCCTAATGATGTAGATAACATTCAAAAATTTGTCACTAAAAATATTAAAAGAGTATTTGTGTATGAAGAATTTGAAAAAATAGAAATAGAGGAGTAACTAGCCTCCAATTTCCTAGAAATGTCATTGAATGTTGAAGTATGCACACAATAGTATACTTTCAATGGAATCCTCATATGAGACAAATGCGTAAAAGGTACTTACATATTTCCAAATTTGAAACTTTACACTTGTTATTATATAATACTTATGTTTTAATTTTGTGATGCAGTTCATGTTGTACATAATTCTTGTATTTTATAATATACCCAATGGACTTCATATTGTATGTGTGTTGATGCCAAGGGCTAGTGTTCTAGACTTGACATCGTGGATGTGAAAGTTAGTGGTCAGTGCACATTATCACATGTTAGAATGGAAAGCAAATGCTTTCATGGTGGATGATGCATGTGCTAAAATTATTGATATTAGATAAGTTAAACCCATGTATATTATAAATATTTATTATTTTCATTGAAAATAATTCTTTGTTTTCTAAATTTGACATAATAAATTAATAATTGTGAGTTGAGGGAAGTGTTTTAATGTGAGGTATACCTCTACATTTGGCACATGATGAAAGCATGGCTGAAAAACTTGATTTCAAAGGTCAATGATGTTGAAACAAGGCAGGCAATGTTTATAACCCTAGGTGAAATAATACACAAGTCACCTACTAAAGAGGTATTGGTTTTTAATGTGAACCTATTCATTAAACAATTTATGGCTCAAGAATCATTCATAAGCTATTAGAAAGATCAATGGTTCCATTGTATTGGCATGTGGGTAAGATGTTTGCATATAATGCCCCATGCTGGTCATGAGACAAATGTTGCTATAGAAGTATCACTCTCTCTCTCTTGAAGCAAATGTTTATAAATGAAATTAGAGTTTCATCTCATTGAAGATTGGTTTGGTTGGTGAAGAATTTGGTGTCTATTATATTTATGTATTACTGGTGAAGCTAAATGTCCAAGGAAAATGGGTTTTATAGGAACTTCAAGCTTGATCACTTAGATAAAAATTCATGGATGAAATCACAAAGCATCTTTGATGGTGATGTGATGTTCAGTGATATTGAACTTGTGTGGCAAGGGTGAGAATCCAAAGAAAATATTAATATTTTTACAAGGCTATAAAGGAAAGTCAATATTTTACAATTTTTGAATGTGTGTGGTCAACCCAAGGCCATGTGTGTAAGTGCATGTTGAAATTTGGTGAATTAATAGCTTTTTTTGGTAAATATTTTCATCAAGATGTAATGTTAACACCCATATTTATGCCCATGTAATTATTATTTGTGTATTGATTCTCTTTGTCCTAATTTCAATAAATTTTTAAATGATTTTCATGGATTTACATATAGTTATTGACAAACATCTATTTATGACTTATTTTAGGATGATGTCAATAACATTTTTTATGACTTTACCCATGACAATGTTGTTGATGTTATTGTAAATGATAATATTATTTATGATAATATAATTTCCTTTATGGAACTCAAGCTATGCTAAACTAATGGCTAAAATATATTTATGAAGAATACAATCAATCTAATTTTCTTAAAAAGTGTTCCTCTCCAAAATATTTCAAAGGGGATCACATTCAATGGTGAAGAAGAGATTTTATTTTTTATGTGGATGCATGATACTTCAAACTGATCACCACTATTCCTTATGCATGTGTAACTGTGGAAGAAATTGTATGAATAATGTGATGATAATTCACTACAGATCTAAAATTATCCCAAAAATAATCATCTATGATCAGACCTTTTACATTGAGAAAACACATAATTCATTTATAGTTCATAATATTAATTATAACTTATTTAAAATGTAGAGACTTATAATAACTATAATTTGAATTATGTGAAATTTTTATAAAATTATAAGGGACAAGGGAAAAAATGTTAATAATTACATTCAATGGTCAAAACCATGCATGATATCTTCATGCTAATTCAATTAATATCTCAAGTGACTTTATCTCTCATTTTATGTGTGTTATAATTATTTTATCTTTACACATATTTATTAATTTTTCAATGTCCAAAAATGGTTCAATCTATTAAATCATGTGTGTGTTCTATTTTTTCCATGAGTGACTATAGAGCTTCAAGCTTCAGTGACAAACAAGTCCCTAGATGTGCATAAATTTTATTTAAACTTGGGATGATGATGTAGATGTTGATGAAACCTTGTATTGAGACCATCCATGCTCAAATTGGACTTGTGTAACTCGGGTTGTGACCAAAAAATATGTTTACCTGTAACACTGGAATTGGACATCCTTTATGCTAAAATGACTGGAGAGGCCCATAAAATTTAGTTTCTATTCAATGGGGAATATATAATGTCCACGTGGAATCATCCTAAAATATCATAATTATGATTTCACATATTTATATTTATTTATATTTATGGTGTTCATGACCAAATAATGGCATGCAGCTACTTTTTATCAGTCACAAAGCATGAGATACTCAGATAGTTAAAAATTCCTAGTCATTTTTATTATCTTGTAGATGTTTTTCCATGATAAATTTCAACTTTATATCTACACAAGGCTTCTTATCTTTTCCATTTATGTCAATGGTGACTACATGTCGTAGAATGACCCATTGTGACTTTCACATTTTTTTTTACTTTAGTTTCCTAGGCCACCTTTTTTTATTTTTTTAGGATGACATGTGGCATACTTTCCACTAATTTTTTACCCCTCTTGAAGTGACATTTGACATGCTACAATTTCATCAATATCACAAAACTCATTCTTAATCACTCTGAATTTATGAAACTAGTGTTTCATATTATATAAACACTAAATGTTAAGTGGTGTGATCACATAGGTCACAATGTGTGTGTGTGTGTGTGTGTGTGTGTGTGTGTGTGTGTGTGTGTGTGTGTGTGTGTGTGTGTGTGTTATAGTTTAAAACCTATTAAAATTAATCAATCATTCCCATGGCATCATTTCCATTCATGTGGCAACATCTATGGATATTTGGTTCATGGGATGATGGTTTGACATACTTAAAATTTATCTTCATCTTTAATGGGTAATATCATCAATATAGTTATTCTAAGTTACCTCAATAATAACATATCTCATAGCTAATCAAAATTTTACATGCATAGGGTTATGGTTGTTCACATAATCATGGGATCTACAGACTAATCCTTTTTCTTTAATGTGTATTTTGGCCTTATTAGTATGATGCATAGTGATTATTGATTGGCCACACACTCATGAGGTAATGGACTACATCTCAAACTTAGTATGGATCACATGGACCCATTAAATTCCTCATTATTCCTTAATGTCATGTTTAGATTCACAACCAAAATATTCCCTATGTCCCCACTTTTTGCATGCTTAGGCTTGAACCAAATACCTCCTATGTATAATACTTTCTCTATGACTAACTGATGTATAATATATATTGAAATCTTGTAGATACCTTTAGAAACTTGTAACCCATAGTACTAAATATTTAAGGTGGTCACACAACTAGAATTTATTAGGACCAAGGGAACATAACCTTAAACACATATTAGGGTTGCCATGAGGCCACTAGAATTATAAGTGGGGAACATGTATTATTCATAAGTTATAAATGTGACTACTTAATTAAATATGGGATTGAATGAATCATAATATAAAATGGACTTGGGATGAAGTGGTGAAAAAAAAAGTGAACCAATGGAGGGATTTTGATGAAATAATATTTTGAAACAAGAAGTAATGAATACACCAAGAACTCAAACATGTTAAAACTAAAATAGAAAGGAACATTGTAGGAGTAATAAAAACACATGTAAAACTTATAGATATATCAAAATTTTCCTCATATGGACCTCATAATGTATTTGATTATATTTTTCTTTGGTTGTGGGATGGGTATATTGTGGAATTTAATAGGTCTCAAAATACTCTAAGTGAACTAGACATGTTCGTTACTCCAACCAAAAATTAATGTTTAAAATTGCTCTAAATCCTTCAACTCAAACACAACTAAACTTAACTAAGACATAATCATGAGCTACATACTAATGCAATACCACATCACTTATTATAATAAAAAACACCACAAAAATAAGATATAATGGGAAATGGAAATAATAAACCACACTTATATACATTGTAAAAGTATTGAGATGTAGCCTTCAATTAAAGAAATGTTTGAGGTGTCAGCCATTGCCATGGAGCTCTAAATATTTTCCATTCAAATCTCTAATAAAATATTTATTCTCATGAATATTGATCTCTATCTCATAAGGGATAGTCTATAAAGGATCAAACTTTCCATGATTTCCATTATCCTCATGTTTATCATCCCAAAGCAATACCAGATCTCCCCATTCAAAATTCATCATTATTTCCCTTTTATTAATATAGTTTCTTGATATTATCATTGAATTTCAAACACTTTTCATGTGAATCTCTTCCAATTTCATCCAATTCAATTATCTAATTTATTCTTTCATCATTGGGATCCAATTCTTCCTCATTCATCTCCTAAAAAAACTTAAAATTGGGTAACTCCAAATTGATACGAAATGTAACATTAATACCATATATTAATTTAAAAGGACTCTTACTCATTTACATTTTGTAAGTTATCCTATTTGCCCATATGGCAAAACTTAAATTATCTTCCCACTTTCTCTTGTTCAAATCAATAGTCCTTTTCAATATTATCATTAGATTCTTGCTACTAGACTTGGCTTACCCATTCCCTTGGGATTTTAATTTGAGGCATAATTTAAATTAATTCCAAACTTATCACATATTTCCTGAAAATGTTTGGCTCAAAAGCACATAATACTATTAGCAAAAACCTTTGCAAGGATGTAAAATATTGTGATAATATTATTCAAGAAGAAATCCATTACAATATAATGAGTTGAATTCTTGGTTGGGAAAGGCCTTACTCACTTAGTAAAATAATCAGTGGCCACCAAGATCCATCTATGATGAGCACTAGATCTAGCACTAATCTCACCAATTAATTCAATCCCACCTTACTAGAATGGAGTGTCTGTGATTATAGGTATTAAAGGAAGATCATGAAACTATTTCATTCTCCCAATGAACCACTATTATGAGTCACATTTTCTTACCATTTTAATAACATTATTGAAAAAAGGGCAAATAATAACTAGATATGATAATCTTATGAGTTATCATTGAACCCCGCACAGTCCATTTTGAAAATCCTTGATCAGCTTTAATGCTTCATCTTCATTAACACATCTCATGAGAACACATTTTGGGTAAAGAACATACTTTTAGGTCGAAATATTGAGATTTATTCACTATGATTTAATGAGACCAAGGGGATAACTCAATTGTTTTTAAAAATAAATTATATCCCAATACCAAATTTAATCACTTAGCTCATCTTCATTACATAAACCTATTATTTTGAGATATTCACTTCTACAACATCAATATTTATTTTTTACTCTAACTTAGCTAACCCTTGTCCCTCAAAAGTTTGGTAGTGTACAATTCAATATCAAAATCCTAAAAATTATTAATGCATCTGCATCTTTTGATTTAATTATCAAGTTGGTTTAAAATATATTTGACCATATTGTGAGGAACAAATGATTTCACAAGGTAATTCAAAATGTATGATCTAAATGCCTTTATAGCTTTGATAAGTATAAAGGCTTGCTTCTCCAAAATAGTGTATTTTAACTTGGGGTGGTACAATGTTTTGATGTAGAATGAAATGGGTTTATAATGTCCTTATAATTTTATTGTAGCAAAACAATACATATTGTATGAGGGGAAGTAAAGTAAAATAATTGCATATCCTTTTTTTAATCTATAATTTCTAATTTACGGGCTTACTTGAGAGATTATTTGATATTCCTAAATGACTAGTCAACTTTAGTAGATCACTCAATATTTGAGTCTTCCTTTAGCATCTTCATGATTGGGAGTTTGATATCTACAAAATTTGAAATAAAACACTTAAGAAAATTAATTTTCCCAAAACATGATTGAATACCTTGTTTGAAGCATAAAATAAGGATGTCATCTATGGATTTTAATCTATCAACATTAATCATTTTTCCTTACTCAATAAATTCCTTTGTTAAACATGAAAAAATATATATATTAGGATTGAGACATATCCCATATTCCCACACTTATGAAATACTCTTTTAATATGACCCAAGTGGTCTCATATCTTCTTTGAAAACATAATAGCCTCATCTTGATAAAACATTATTATTTGATTGATAAATTTGGTGAATGCATAATCCATTGATATTTAAAATTATTCCCCAACACACATATTCTTATAAAGAAATAAAAATAATTAATGGTCCAGGTGAAATGACTATCCCTAAATTCACATTCATGCCATCTAGTAGAGCTAGACTAGTTCACTATTTAATGGTGTATACATTGTAAAATTCTATTGTAAGTATGACTAGTCATACTCAGATCATGTTGTATTTAATTTGATTATTTACTACTCGCATAAAACCTATTTCCCATAATTATCTTCAACATATGGATCAAAATCAATTAATTGGTTGATGGAATAACCACCAAGATATTTGCATAAAATGCAAGCACCAGTTTGTGAAAAAAATACAAACAATTGAATAGATTTGTTGAAATATCATGAAACTTTAAAATGATAATATTTTATGTCTGAAATAGTCAAGTGACTTCTAAGTCTAAAATAACCAATCAAAGAGTAACATCCATTATCCAATGATAATGGACAAGAGTAAATCTATATGTCTAAGTACACCTAAGAAGCTAACACAAGTGTAGCAAAAACATGAGTGTAGGAATAATCCAAATTAAAAAATAAAAGGAAAATAAATATCCTATACTAACAATGGTCTTCAATATTAGTTGTAGATTGTATAAATCTAAGAATCTGATGATCATATTTAATCATTTTCTAATGATTAATGTTTTCAATTAGTGAGGCATAATAAATTTTAATAGATATAATTCATTATTTCATGAATATTTTGGTTTTATAAATTGTCATTTGGCTATATTATTAGGTGATAAACAATGTGGATTTGCCTAAATTATGTGGGTGTAAGTTAGTTTTCTATGTCAGCTCACCTATTGTTTAAAATAAATTTCATGCATATAAATATAATTTACCACTCCATCAAAAGTCAATATGAGATTATTCACCATTATATGTAATATTTAATCATTTGATGACTCAAAGTAAAAACCATATCAATATAACTACCATTTCGATGTGCTTGTGTTGGTCACCATCATAGTGGCCACTTACCTGTGACATTATCACCTATCAGATAACACAGATGTCATTTGGTATAACAGATGTCATTTGATAGTGTAGCTATCATAAAATAACTATGGCATTGTGTGATAGATATGTTGGTGAGTGATAACAATGTTGTCAAGTGACAACATTACTATCGAATGACAACACTGTCGAGCGATAACATAGTTGTTTAATGATAATAATCTTATTGTTTTACATTATGGTTTCTATGGGATGGCATTCCTATCATTCAATAGCAAAGGCCTATCATCTAGGTAGACTACTACCATCTATCTGTGAAGTTTTTGTATAGTCTCACATTAGCATGTACCTTCTTTAACAAGTTACATTTTGCATATCCATTTGCATGCATGCCTAAACATCATCTGTTTACTTTTTCTAGAATTTTGAAACATGTACTTCAAAATTTCCTAAAAAAAGCCAAGTTCATTTCTATATAGGTCACTAAAAGTTACCTAGTAGTGAGGGTTTGCTTAAGAATTCTACATCATACACATAGAATGGCATAACCACGTCCTTTTGGTAATGAGATGCATCCAAAACCAATTGATTAATAATAAAAATGAGGGATGTGTCAATGTAGATAATATTAAATGAATAAAAGGCTCCAATGAATCCAAAACAATATTATTATACTATATGAGTATTTTATTCTTATATGTGTATATTTTTTTTGCCTATTACTAAACTAAATCTGAATCACTCTTCATAATGGGCCTCCTAATACCAAAAAAAACAACATCGGTGATGGTTTTAGGACTAAAATGTTGAGAATGCTAACTACTAAAAAATTGATGCTTGCTCATCATGAGAGCTTATCCAACATACCCTGACCTATTTGATATCCCTACATCTATGTAGATATCCAAGCTGCAAAATCTTAGAGGATAGTAGAATCTAATGATTCCATGTTGTCAAACAAAATAATATTATAAAAATAAATGAAAATAGCCAATTATTTGTGTTATTTCGAGGACATATCCTACATATAAGTATAACCTCCATTAAACTCTTCCAAGCAATTACCCACAAAACACATTCTCTAAAAATGTAAAATAGATCTAAAAAATCCTCAGTCTGGAATCTTCATTCAAGCTGTCTCTCAACACAATATCAAACTTAGTCTCATATATGATGAGCTCATATATAGATTATATTTTTTCAATCCATACATACACATTAAAATATAGCATAACAATATTAATGGTGGCTAACATAGGAAAAATAAATATTTGTATCACATACTTTTCAAATAGCCCTTCTATATTTATAACTTGGTTGTTAGTAGACCAACATATCCTCATTGGTAGGATTTTCTCCCTAAAATACAAACCAACTAGGTATGCCACTCATAAAAAGTAGGGAAATACAATTGTATTCATCTTATAACTTATAATGTCCACCATCGATCATGTATGGAATAGAAGGCTCATTCTGGTAGGTGAATGCCTATCAACATAATAAATTTAAAGATAAAAAACTCCACGTAAAATTATTTATACACAACTAATTGTAGTTAATTCATACAATTATTTTTATTTCCAAGTAATAAAGCCATTTTAAAATATAACATTTATTGAATTGTTAACATAAACATACTCATAGTTTATTAAAGATATTCTAAATATAATTATATCTTCAAACACTTTTTATCTTATCTATAATTTAATACATGTCTTATTCTACACAATTGATATAGCATAACATTCAAAACACACTTGAAACCTTCCATTATGTGCATCCAAGAGATTATGTCAGATGTCATACTTCATAATATGGGTCCTAAGTCTCCACAAGCTTGGTGGAAATACTAGAGATGGAACTATGAAAATCAATTTAATAATTACTCTCTAAGTCTACTATATCAAGTTGTGAGTCCTTTCTTTCCACCATTAGATAAGTTAATCATGCGATGGAATTATAATTAATCACCCAGGACTTAGATTGTGGTACTTAACAAAATTTGGAATGTAAATATTGAGACAAAGCTTGATTGGTGCATAATTTACCATGTTCTTCCTTTCAAGGAGCACCCCCTTCATATTAGGATTACTTAACCCAATTGTCATGCTTGTTCTAGACCATACTGCTTCCAACATCTCTTTTGGACGTGCCCTAAAACCCAATCTGCATGGCACTAGATCTATAACCTCTTTTAGCGCTTTTATCTAAAACCATTATCTTGGTGAATAGCCTTCTTTGGGGATAATGCTTAGTGGCTAGCATGTATAACTCTTTTATGAAATTTCTTTAGGACTTTCATATAATTATTTCAATTGTGGAAAGCTAGAAACTCAGTTTTGTTATACAATGAAGAAGCATTTTGTTTCTTTTTTGTTGATGACAAGGGGGTTGTTATCTCTTTAGACTTTATGAAAATACAAGCACAAGTAGATAACATGGCTATGAACTTCTAACACTTTTAGGAGTTAATTCATAATTGATGGAGTGTTCCTTGTACTCTACATTGCATCCCCTCGAACCACCCAACATATGGATTTCCTCCCTCGATGCCCCATCACCAGAGAATTCATTTTCATAGTCACATTTAGTTATCCACTTCTCATCCTCATCAAGGGGGTGAATTCTATTTCCATTGTAAGGGAAGTCTAATTTTGATTCATCTCAATGGATCTCCCCTATGCAAGAGAGTGGTCTAGTTGGTAGTGTTGTTTAGCCACCTCTTGGTTAGAGTATTACTATATATTTAGCTCTCTTAGATCCTATTCAACATGGTTGGATGGCACCTTATCCTTCTTTAGGTGAGCCTTCCTCTTGGAATGCCCAACCATCTAAAGATGATCTACCACATCCTCCTTCTGGGGAAATGGCTTGTGCCTAGTTATTTACTTTTTTTTTGTTTTTTTAGTTGTTTGATTCTCTTGTTACCATGTGTTTTCCAACTTTTTTTTTATTGATGTGAGATGGTTCCTTTCACCCAACATGAAAAGTGGGTTATGACCTTTTTTTGGCCACCCGTATTGTTGTAACCATTTCATATTATTATTATTTTTAGTAATAATAGCTATATTGATGCATTCCAATATTAAAATATATTTGAAAATAAAATCCATGTTAATAGACTAGGAAACATAAACATGTGTGCTCGTCCTACAAGTACAATCACCATTTGTTAGTACATATGACAAACATCAAATTTATTCAACCCTAATCAACTTCTCACTCTATATCATCGTATCCCTCTAAATATTATTCTAACTAATCATGTTTTTATCCTCTATTGTTGAAATGCATTAACTTCTACAAGATTTTCCATTATGACGAATGACATAGATACATATCATCCTACCAGTTGGGTATAGACATATATACATACCATCCTACCAACTTGGAACATAAAATAAGTTTTCAACAAATTAGACTCACGTGACTCAACATAATATTGTGAATTGAATTTGTGACCACTTTGTTGTGACTATAGAGCTTTACCAACCAATCTACATCAAATTATATGCAACTAATTTTAACATATCATTGATTTTTTAAGTAAAATTGATATTTAACATGACATGTCAAATGGGATAATATGAATAACATTGTCATATTGACATTATATGTATAGCATTGCATCCACTAAACCGGATAGTCTCACCCCGACCTTGTTTTCAAAGAGAAATAGATAATGAACAATATAATACCTAAAATTGATGGAATATAAGGGGAGGGACCCTTATTTTTCCCAATTGTTTAGTGGAAACATAATAAACGCCAAAGCCAAAACTCTTTGTATCATAACATTAATGAAATCCTGTAAATTATTCTTTTAGGTATATATCACGAATCATCGGTGATCACTTATTCCCAAGCAATTACCATATCATATCTATTTGCTATGCAAGTAAAAATATGGCAACCATAGACGGTACCCAAAAAGATTTGGGCCATGATTATATCTTTTTCCTTTCTTTTTATAAGCTTAAATTGAATTTAATAAATGGGATTTTATTTTTAATTTTTTCCAATTCTTTTTCCTTCCTATTTATAGACATAAATTGAATTTGATAGATGAGATTTTATTTTTAATTTTTTTCAATTCCTTTTCCTCCATATTTATAAATTTAAATTGAATTGGATAGATGGGATTTTATTTTTAATTTTTTATAATTTTTTTTCCTTCCTATTTATAAGCTTAGCACATTAAATGATATTATGTTTTACTAAATTTGCCCTGGCATGCCGGAAATTGACGGTTATAATTTATAAATTGTTTTATATAAAAATAAATTTCACTAAGTTAATAGTAATTTTGAAATATTTAAATATATAAATACTACTGTTAGTATTTATGAGAAAGAAAATACGAAAAATATATCAGTTAATGAGATAGTAAAGTTTGAACAAATTTATTAAAAATAACACGAAAAAATCTATTGTAATTTAGAGGTTAGTCCTCATGAAATTTTAAATTAACAGACATAAATAAAATCGGAATGGCACACATTACAAGCATCTAATTTTACAGCAAAGAAATAAATGAGGCCAGCTGAGCTGCAATATATAGAAAGCGACAATACAACAGAAGAACATAATAATCAACATATTAAGGTAAAGCTTGCAAGAAGGTAATGACGTACTATTTGTTGCGAAGCTTCTGATTCGCGAGGTCGATGGAAGATAAGAAATTGGCGTGGAAGCCGTAGGGCACTCTCGACGGCAGCTTAACCGATGCCACGTTCTCCAGCGTGGATGACCCTGCGTCCAAAATTAACAGCTCGGAAGCGCCAGTTTCTTCGTTGTGCATAAAGGTGAGAACGTACCCGTCATCCTCTGCCGCTTAGGGATCCATTGTACACGGTAAGAAGAATGGCTATCCACCATACTTTCATCTGATTTGTCGGCCCGCTGCGTTTGCAGATCCACCTTAGCGATGCCCGAAATTCTGGGCCACGGCTCTGTTATGGCCAAATATGCAAATTTGGTTTTTCTCCCCAGATACCTCCGATTAATTTGCCCGGCCTCTAAATTAAGTGATGTAATCTCTCTTCTGCTACACGACCCGGTAGTCAGGTTGAGCCGTATTTCGGACAGCACGCTTCTGAGAGCTTCGTTGGATTCGTTGAAAACGATGGATGGGCGGACTCATGGAGGAACCGATCACCACGATTTCCTTGCCTTCTTCCCACGCGTTCCAGAGATGGAAACAAAAGTAGTCGGGCACCTCGATCCATTTCATCTGTCTCTCGTCGTGATCATATTTCGGCAAAACGCCGAAGCGCGGCACCTTCTCCTTTTCGTATACGACTGGCGATCCTCCTGAGAACAGATCGCCGAGGCGGAACACGACCTGCTGATCCGGAACGACGAAGAAGTTTTCGGTGATGGCGAAATCGTGCATCATCGTCGGCTCCTTGATTGAAATTGCGACGTCTGGACCTTTGGTGCCGTCCGGGTAGACTACAAAGTACTTGAGATACGGCTTCTTTAAGATGTCGTAACCCAGAGCGAACAATTCATCCGTCTCCGGATCAATTTTCGGGTGCGCTATCATAGCCGATTTCAGCTGGCCGTCGAAATCAAAACGGCCCATAGTTTCGAGGTTCTCCGTCGTGGGTAACACGGACGGCGTAGAGCAGATCGTCTTTGGACATGGCGAGAAGGATTCCGTTGAAGAATACCAGACCTGCATTTGCCACTCCCATGCCGTCGCGGCCGTCCACCAATCGAAAGAGCGACTGTGCGTAGAACAAGAGCAGCCTGGCGACTCCGGCATGGCCGTGGAGCTCTCCAATTGCCTTGGGAAACACGGCTCTTCCCATGGCCAGAAATATTCTTGCCATGTGCTTCTTCTGTGTAACACATTCTTTGGCATCTGTTAGACACTGAAGTCAACTGGAGTTAATTTCTCCAAAACTATCAGTTCCACTTCCTTCTCATGCATGCAGCAGCAGTTAGACAAACAGTTAGTTAAACAGTTAGAGAAGCAGTTCAATTTCAGTTTGCATGGAAAGACTAAAATTAGTCTTCAGTTTGCTTTTCTAATTATTGTATGTTTTCAAATCTATTTAATAGACCCATGGGTGCAGTATTATAATTGAACAAGATGAGCAAGATCAAGATCTGCAAGATTCAAGAAGATTAATAAAAATCTTGTTCCATGATTGTTGTAGCAATCTGTGTGTTCTATTTTCTGTTTTTATATGTTTTTATTTTCTAACAAATTGGTATCGGAGCCCATGGAGAGAATCCTGGGAAGTTGCAGAAAATTTTTAGACCCTGTAAATCCACGCAGAAAAAGGTTCAGAGCCAGCGTAACACTCTGGCCTTTGAAGGTGAAGTGCTGCCAATGAATGCAACGAGTGAAAGAGCCTGCTGAGACAGGTAGTTTGTGGGAGAAGCAATAGCAGCTGCTAAGCATTCAAAAAGGAGCAGTGTGCATACAAAAGCACAGCTGCTCAAGAACAAATAAATAGCCAGTAGAGCTGAAGGATTAAAGCCCATGGGAAAGGAGCACAGGTAAGAGCTAGCGCAGCAGTCGCAGTTCAGCATGAAGGAAGAGCGCACCAGTTCGAACTCAGTGAAAGGCCGGTGTGTGAGAAAATCCCCTGTTGCCGAGAAGAAGGCAGGCAAGGCCGAAAAGAAGCTGCCCAAGGAAGGAGGGACGAAAAAAAGAGGACAAAAATCGGGTTATGGTTTTTGATTCCGTCTATTACAGGAGATGGAAATATTGAGGCCACCCAAAATTGCACTGAGGCCATCAACATTCCGCTCCTCCAACGCCGATTTCATATCTCTAAAATTAAATGCGTCAACTGACGAATGCAAAAAATGGTGGCTAGACATCTCCGGGGCATCATATGACAGACAATCATCCATCTGTGCCAGGATCGACATCAAAATCTCTGTCAGGGTTCCATTCTCCAGCTCTAGATTCTCCGTGTTTAGATCCCACATGCAAAAAATTGAAGCCATCTCTGAAGAATAAGAGTGATTTTTGCCATCTTCCATGTCACAAGTTTGAATCTCGTCATCGTCGTTTTCACTGGGCTTGCTGGGGGTTTCATCCTCTTCAGGGTTTTGCATGAGGATATCATTAAATCATTGGATCGATTCCTGTGACAATAGGCAAGAATTAATCCATGCTTCATCATCCGTGGCAAGAAAAGTATGATGGTTGGGACTCAAACTCTTGTTGTCTAGCACCATTCAGAGCATATAAATTTGATGAGGTCAAATTACCTCGTGTACAAGGGTAGTCTACAGAAGATATGGGTCGCATATCCAAGAAGCTGTGAAGGTGTTGAAAAGAGCCAAGCAACAGAACAGTTGAAGAAAGAAGGTAGCGCAAGAGGTGCGCGTGAGATTTGGTAAGAGCTCCTCAGAGCTTGTGTTACATAGCGAGTGAAGCTATGAAAGTGTGTGTGTCGAACAACGAGTGAAGTTGTCAAAGTGTCTAAAGATCAGGTCGATCATTGGCAAATCTAGACCAATGTGGAAAGAACCCAAAAGAGTCTTGGGAGGAAACCTGAGCAGTTAAGCATCAGGGGAAAGAAAGGTAAGCAAGCAAGAAGCTTGCAGTGTTAGAAATAAGCATGTCCATTGATAGCCTTTCGACAGGCTACTCCTCAGTCTTAAACGTTGAGTGAACGCTCATGGAGCAATTGTATTTGTTTTGTATGAAGACAAGGTGGTTTATTCCACATATAAGGCGATGTATTTCACAAGGTGGTGTATTCCGCATGAGAAGCAGTGTATTCTGCAAAACAAAAGCATTCTTGCTGAAGCTGGTAGACAGAATGAGTGAAGAGATGTATGCCATCAATGGCAACCACTAGCAAAGCAGCTGTGGCAAGAATGGTAAATAATTTAGGCATTGTAAATGCTGAAGTAGTTTGTGGTAGAAATGAAGGGGGAGTGTTAGAAACTAAAGTCAACTGGAGTTAATTTCTCTAAAACTACTAGTTCCACTTCCTTTTGATGCATGCAGCAGTAATTAGACAAACAATTAGTTAAACAGTTAGAAAAGCAGTTCAATTTCAGTTTGCATGGAAAGACTAAAATTAGTCTTCAGTTTGCTTTTCTAATTATTGTATGTTTTCAAATCTATTTAATAGACCCATGGGTGCAGTATTGTAATTGAGCAAGATAAGCAAGATCAAGAAGATCTGCAAGATTCAAGAAGATTAATAAAAATCTTGTTCCATGATTACTATAGCAATCTGTGTGTTCTATTTTCTATTTTTATGTGTTTTTATTTTCTAACAGCATCTAACATATTGGAGTGGTCGACATAGTGAAATGGTTTATTATAATTGGACTTTCTATTGTGCTCTACAAGTGGGGTAGCAATGGATAGGCTAACTGTAAGACACACATAGATTTTTGACAACAACGGAACTAATTTTTGGCAAGGCAACCTCTTAGTCTGAACGGTACGAGGTGTATTGAATTGCAGAGGTAGTCCTCCCAACAAACATTTGGTGGTAGCCATTCCAAACATTCACAGGAGAAGATAGTGTGTATCAACAAGGCTAAGTTTAGAGGGTGAGTGTTGTAGGAAAAAAGATGGTTGAGGAGGCTATTTATAGAGCATAAGGGAGAATGGAGGTGAAGGGAAGGCTGCTCCTAGTACAATGGAAACTAGGTAGTGGAAAATGACTATACAAAGCGGAGGGGACTTGAAGGGAAAGCTCCTGGTATAGTGGAAAATGAGTTATCAACTTTGGAAGATGTGTGTTGTGGGTAAAGAGATGTGCGAGGAGGCGATTTACAAAGTGGAGGGGACTTGAAGGGAAGGAAAGATGACTGCTAGGGTTTAGATGGCTACTGGTATTGTTAACATAGGAAAATAAGCCGTGGAATGAGAGGTTTGAAAATGTGATATTCAGACACAGGGTGACTTTTTTCTGTGCATGCAGAACCCAGGCGTTGTTTTATACCCACTCAATATCCAAAATGTTAAATGCTTTTATCGTAGTCCTTAAGCATGTTGTGATTGTAATGACATATTTTTAAGGCAATGGATATTTGTACTAAAAAACCATTGTCAACAGTCAAATTTAAGCCCAGGGTGGTGTTTGATAATTTTTCCATGTTGACAAATAGATTAATCTGACATTTAAGCACCCTGCCAATCATGACCAACTGCTAGTACCAGACTAAAAGTGGGGTCTCATGCTGGGTGTCATGAGCCCAACTCTCTGTGTAGCTGGGCGGCCATGCAGCACTACTTGTTCCAACCTGAATCTCTCATTGTGATGAGATTTTACAAGAATTATAGACTACGCCTTCAGTTTTTACTTGCACAAGTACACCCATAAACATAGTGGACAACAATTTGTATAAACCAATGATTAGCAATGAAAATAAAAACACACACACATGCAAAGATTGGGAAATCGACTCAACACACATGAGCATTCACACAATGTAAGAGAGTTGGGAGTAACATGTATTTTATTAACTCTTCAAGACAATCCGGTCCAAAGTACAATAAATGGGCCAACTAGCCAACATACACAACAACCACTGAGTCGAGCTCAATCGATAATGCTTGGAACCACTCGACTGACTAAAATTAACGATTCCCTCCTAAGGTTAGATTACTCTCTATCTAGGACAACCCAACCCCTGCTTCATGAAATCTGAGACCAACAAAACTGCTCACAAACACCCACACGATGATTGCACGGGCACGTGCCCACGATGCACATAAATTTGGGACTGACACACCAACTTCACAATGATTCACTTTTCACCACTTCGACAATTCAGAGTTGCATTCACCCAAATCACTCTGCAAAGAAAGCTAACCATTCATTTGATCAAGGTAGACCAAACTCATGATTGTAGTTAGGGATGCTGAAGCAACACATCCCTCATAAACTCCCCCACTTAAAAATTGACAATGTCCTCGATGTCGACATGACTCCACTGGCAGGAATCCATGAGGCAATCTTCTATTCAGACTCAACCTAGAGCCAAAATATTAACACATCCCTTATTCAGACCCAATCCAAGACAAGAGGACAACATGTCCCCTTTCTAGGCTCTATCTAGAATCCAGAGTCAAGAGACCACCATGCACCCTTTCAGACCGAAAGCTAAGAGATAACCACATCCCCTTTTTAAGCTCCCTTCAAAGTCAAGAGACTGTCACAACCCCTTTTCAGACCTATATCTAAGAGATAAACACATCCCCTTTTCATGCTCCATCCAGAGTCAAGAGATTAACACACTTCCTTTTCAAACCCAAAGCCAAGAGAAAACACATCCCATATTCAGGGTCCATTAAGAGTTAAGAGACTAAGGCCAAACTCCATGACCTTAACTTTGAGGGTTTCCCCCTGCTCCCAGCTTGCTGAAAAACCACTATTCCAACACCACTAGAAACTCCCTCCACTTTAGATTGCCAAGTAACCCACTGTCTTCACCCCAACAAACTATTCTAATTGTCACTCTGATTTTACCCATCACACACACAAAAGGGCACTTAGGCGAGAACTATCGCTAGTTCGACTTCATTAGTGACTAAGGTATCCAACTGGTTACAAACTAAGAACAAATTGAATATCTATCAACTTCAGCATGTAGACAAGCTTGCCTACACAAGCTACACCAAACCAATGCAGCTTCACAAGATCACCCTGATCTTGCCAACCCCCAAACTTGGGGTGGAGGAAAATGGCCCCTGATGACCCACCTCTTCAACACTGCAAACCCAACAAAGACTAAGTGACCCCATCAAACTTTCCCCCAAAACAGTACTGAAACTCTAACACAAGAGTATAACAAGCAAAGACAACTCTTCATATCCAACACACTAGGCCCAACAATAGGAACAAAGTCCTTACCCAAGAATCCTCCTCTGGAACCAACATGATGCACTTGATCAATTATCTTCTCTATGACATAACAAGATGATGTTTCCTTGAGCATACTCCATGGCTGTGAAGAACCTACCTCACATCAATGAGAAAAAGGAACCTGTTGCTCCCCTTCAACATCCCAATTGCCACCAAGTAATACAAGATACACTGACTCCATACTAATTCTTGCATTCTTCTGCATACTCAACCCAACACCCCTTTCATCTTCCCAATCCCTCTCCTCTACACAATCTTCACCATGTACGTCTGCAATGGATCCAACACAAAAGAACTCTAAGATAGGGAAAAATTGTCACCTTACCTAACCTAGGTAAACCCTGTCTCATCACAACACATATGGCTTATATATACTCTAAGCCTACTTGAACCTCCGGAGGTATGGAGGCCAAGTTTCCAAGGCTAAACTGGTTGACTTCCAATTGCAGGACCACCTGAGTCTACAAACACTCCTTCCACAATAATCAACCCTAGCATGTTACAATGACCACCTCTGAACCCAAGCTTCCCTTAACATTGAGCTCCCCTGAGCACACACATAGTATGCTCACACCATTCATCTAGATCCTCCTTCTGAACTACATACCCCCTGCTACTTCAGACAATCTCGCTTGTAGTGATTCCCACCACATGTCCAACACTTCAAATGAAATTGCTTTCCACTTGACTCTCCAATTAGTGACTTTTCTTTCCACCCATGGAAGTGCTTTAAGACTTACAAGATCCCTATGATGACTTCGAAGTAGCCTTCCTTCCCTGGTCATCTAATGGCTTCCCTAAAGACTTACTCAACCCCTTACCAATGCCTCCCCACATGGATGCGCAAGGGCCCAAGGTATTTTTGGATGAATAACCATCTCTAAAATATAAGAGATGGTCTGCTATAGCAATTGTCCCAGAAGAAACAGACCCCCTAACCCTATCAGGAACTCCTCCATGTCCCAAAAGAAACACTCTAGAAGATGGTCATCTCACTCACCATCATAACACTAGTTCCTTCAGCTTGGGGAGCTTCAAGACTATAGAAGAATTGAACATTGATGCTTTAACCAAACCTGATACTATTGATCGGTACAAAGCCACTTCATCTTATAACTCCATCTAGAACACCAAGCTCTTCTCCAACCTTCTAGTAAGTTTCATGATTGTCTGCACCATGGTAGTCACCTTCTCCTCAAGCTCATTGAATCTTATACCCACACAGTCCCCCATCAATTAGAACTGGGCACCAACTCACTCAACAAATCCTTTACCCACTGCAACAACTCTCAACTTACCAATGTGGAAACTGCCACCACCTTCACCTTTGCCCTGACCCTAATCTTGACCCTTGCTAGCCACTTATTTGATTAACATCCTAGACAGGTCTCTTGCCATACTGACTCAGACACAACTAGACACAACATTGGACTGACTCAACAAGCGAAGGCACAAGATTGTTTAACTTTAGGCAAACATAATCCCACAAAACACAAATCGTGAGCTCTGATACCAACTATTACGGGGCCAGCTCTTTGTGTAGCTGGGTGGCCATGTGGTACAGCTTGTTCCAACCCAAATCCCTCATTACAATAAGATTTTATAAGAACTACAGACTATGCCTTTAGTGTTTACCTACACATGTACACCCACAAACATAGTGGACAACAACTTGTATAAAGAAAGGATTAGTAGCGGAAAGAAAAACACACACTTGTAAAGATCAAGAAATTGACTCAACACACATGAGCATTCACATAATCCAAGAGAACTGGGAGTAACATGTATTTTATTAACTCTTTAGGACAATCCAGTCTAAAGTACAATAAACGGGCCAACTAGCCAACATACATAATAACCATTGAGTCAGGCTCAATTGATTATACTCAAAACCACTCAAATGATTACAATGAACGATTTTATCCCAAGGTCTAATTACTCTCTTCCTAGGATAACCCAGCCCCTGCTTCACAAAATCTAAGACCAACAAAACTACTCATAAACACCTAGATGATGCTTGCATAGACACATGCCCACGGTCCACATAAACATGGGACTGACACACCAGCTTCACAATGATTCACATTTCACCACTTTGATAGTTGAGACTTGCATTCACCCAGATCACTATGCAAAGAAAGCTAACCATTCGTTTGATCAAGGGAGACCAAACTTGTGAATGTAGTTAGGGATGCTGAAGCAACATATCTATCATACTGGGTGTCACAGGGTGAACTCACCTAAGCTGGGAACCATGTGGAACCACTTGCTTTCACCTAAATCCTTCATTGCAATAGAACTTGATGAGAACTACAAACTACGCCTTCAATGTTTACCTGCATAAAACACACACACAAGATGATGGTATGCTTTTGTATATAAATGGATTAAATGTAGAAGCTTATAACATAACACTTGCAGAGAACACGAAACTACTCTAACCACAAGAGCATTCACACAATGCAAGAATAATTGGGAGAAATATGTATTTTATTTACTCTTCAGGACAATCCGATCCAAAGTACAATAAATAGGGTAACAAGTCAGACACACACAACACCGAGTTGGGCACAACTGATAATGCTCAGTGAATACTTAAATGGATACAACAGAGAATCCCTCCCAAGGTTTGGCTACTCTTTGCCTAGGATAACCCAATCCCTACTTCATGAAACCTAAACCAACAAAACTATCTATGACACATCTGTATAAACCTAGTATAGGTAGATGCCCACTACCCACTCTTAACTTGGACCAAGGCAACCGTGACTTCACTTTCCAACACTTTGCTTAGTTTGTACTTGTGCTCACTTAAATCACTAAACAAAGAAGGCAACCAAATCTCTTGATAGCTTGTGAACATAACTGAGGGATGTCAAAGTCGTACATCCCTTATAGACTCCCCCACTTAAATTGGCGACATTCTCAACGTCGAAGACTCTACCATATGTCGCTTGGAGGAGGTCCCCTCTTCAGACTTAAGCTTGAGTCAAGGGACCAAGGCCCTTGTTCCTAGATAGGAATACCTTGACCTTATCCTTGTAGTTCTAAATGGACTCTTCCCTTTCCCAACTTATTGAAGTTCTACTAACCCAATGCATAACTAAATCCCTTCTCTTTTCGTGATCAAAATCCACTGTCTTCACGTCAAGTATCTGATCCAACTACCAATCTGACTTGTCCATCATGATTGCCGGAGGTCAATTAGGCTGACTCCAATCTGACTCAACTTCATCTACAACAAAAGGCTTCAATTGGCTCACATGAAAGACTAGATGCACTTTCATGTGTTTTGGTAACAAAAGTTTCTAGGCAACCTTGCCCACCTGAGCCACAATCTCATATGGCCCATCATACTTGTGGACTAAGGACTTTGTTGTTCTAGAATGAGCTTTGAACACTTCTGGCTCCATCCTCTGCATAACTTTACTACCCACCAATAACTTAGCAGATTGTCTAAATTGATTTGCATACTTCTTCATGTAGTCACCTGATTTCAACAGATGCAATCTTGCAAGATCAACATGCTCTTGCCAATCCTTCAAGTATTTTGTAGCCGATGAACACCTTCCAAAGTATCTAGCAATCACTGTATGAGGTAACAAATGCTATTGGCCCATCGCGAGTTCAAAAGGTGAGTACTTGCTCGACTCACTCTTTTGGTTGTTGTAAGAAAATTGTGCTATGTCCAATAGATTTGGTCACTCTACACAAAATGCCATAAGTAAGACTCCAACACTCCATTGATCCACTTTGTCTAACCATCAGCTTCTTGATGGTATCTCGTGGACAATAAAAGCTTTGTTCCCACTAATTGAAATAACTCTTGCCAAAATTTACTTGTAAAATGAGCATCTCTATCCAAGATGATGGTCAAGGGAATATCTCAGTACTTCACCACATTTTGAAAGAAATACCCTACAGACTCCTCTGTGCCACAAGGTTGTTTACATGCGATGAACGTGGCATACTTGGAAAATCTATCAACAATCACCATGATGCTAGAATTTCTATATACACTAGGCAAGCCGGTGATGAAATCCATACTCACGCTCACCCAATGCCATATAAGAACATGCAACGATTGAAAAATCCTTCTTGGCAACCGATGCTCATACTTGTCTTGTTGACAGATCAAACAAGAATGAACAAACTCATCCACATCCTTGCTCATCTTCAACCAGAAAAACCCCTTTCCAAAAGAGCCATAGTGTGTTTTTGCCCAGGTTGGCCTACCCACAAAGAATCGTGACACTCCTTGATCAAATATTTGTGCAAGCTCTCCCACTTAGGAACATAAACCCGACTCTTGGCAAACCACAACATCCCATTTGAAATGCTGAACTTATTTTTTTGCCCAACTGAGTCTGTCCCTCAACGGTCTCTACCAATGTCACAACTTAAGGACCCTGAACCAAACCTTCACGGATCTTCTCCATCAACTCCCCTGTCAGTTATACCTTACTCTATCCTTGAGTAAAAATTGGACTAGTTGATGTTGTTTCATTGACTACCAACTACTGCTTTCTAGTGAGCGTATCTGCGACCACATTCTCTTTTTCTGTAGTATGCATGATTTTCGTATCAAACTCAACAAGAAAGTCATGCCATCTTGCCACATTTGGTGTTAACTTGCTTTGAGTTAGAAAAAAAAATTGACACATTGTCTATCTTGATGATGAAGTGTGAACCCAACAAGTAGTGCCTCCACCTTCTCAAACAATCTACCATAACCATCATCTCTTTCTCATGAACTGAATATCTCCTTTCCACATCCTTGAGTTTCCTGAACTTAAACGCAACCGGATGTTTATCTTGGATCAACACCTCACCAATGGTAAAATCGGATGCATCTATATGCACCTCAAAAGGTTTACTAAAGTCTACCAAGGATAGAATAGGCGACGTGCTCAGCGTCTTCTTCAAAAACTCAAATGCCTCTTGACACTTTTTGGACCACACCCACTTCACTTCCTTTTTTAGCAACTCAGTCAATGGACTTGCAAGCTTTGAATACCGGCTGGCTAACCTTTCGTAGTAATTTGCCAAACCCAAAAACTGACGCACTCTGTGTACATCTCTGAGCGGCTCCCAATCCTTGATTGCTTCAAGTTTCGTTGGGTCAGCCTTGATCTTTCCTTCCCCAATCACATGTCCAAGGAAGTGAACTTCTTCTTGGGTAAAGGAACACTTTTCCTTCTTCACAAACAAATCATGCTCTCTCAACAGCTTGAAAACCTCTGCAAGATGCACTATGTATTCTTCCTAGTTCTTGGAAAACACCAAGATGTCGTCCACCATAGCATCCCTCATTATACGTCATCCTCACCACGATACTTTCGTCTGACTTGTCCGCCCGTTGCATTTGCAGATCCACCTTAGCGATGCCCAAAACTTTGGGCCACGGCTCTGTTATGGCTAGATATGCGAATTGGGTTTTTCTCCCCACATACCTCAGGTTTATCTGCCGGGCCTCCAAATTAAGGGATGCAATCGCTTTTCTGCTACATGACCCCGTAGTCATCTTGAGCCATATTTCAGACAGCACGCTTATCAGAGCATCGTTCGATTCGTTGAAAACACTGTCGAGTGGGGTCATGCAAGAACCGATCACCACGATTTCCTCGCCTTCTTCCCACGCGTTCCACAAATGGAAACAAAAGTAATCGGGCACCTCGATCCATTTCATCCATTTCTCGTCGTGATCATATTTCAGCAAAATGCTGAAGCGTGGGAACTTCTCCTTTTCGTATACGACCGGCAATCCTCCCGAGAAGAGCTCCCCGAGGTGGAACATGACCTGCTGATCCAGAACGACGACATAGTTCTTAGTGATGGTGAAATCATGCATCATCTCAGCTCCTTGATTGAAATTATGACGTCTGGACCTTTGGTGCCATCCTGGTAGACTAGAAAATATTTGAGATAAGGCTTTTTTAAGATGTCGTAACCCAGGGCAAACAGGTCGCCCGTCTCTGGATCAATTTTTAGATGCACTATCATAGCCGATTTCAGCTGGCCGTCGAAATCAAAACGGCTAAGAGTTTTGAGGTCTCCGTCGTGGGTAACATGGACGACGTAGGGCAGATCATCTTCGAACATGGCGAGGAGGCTTCCGTTGAAGAACACCAGACCTGCATTGGCCACTCCCATGCCATGACGGCCATCCACCAAACTGAAGAGCGACCGCGCATAGAATAAGAGCAGCCTGGCGATCCTAGCGTGGCCATAGAGCTCTCCAGTTGGCTTGGGAAACACAGATATTTCCATTTTTTGCTCCTCAATAAAGCGTTGGGTTTGAGTGTGGCAGCAGCAGTAGGATGCCACGCCATGCATGAGCCTGACCGCGTCTATCATGCCGTCTCTGTCGAAGAAATGGTGGCCCACAGACGGCTCGAACTGAGGGTTGGCGCCGTACCGGACGTACATGCCTTCAAGACACGGAGGAATTTGGCCCGTCACGTGGAGCTCGTGGTGGACGGTGCTCTCGCTAACCGGAGCAAAGTTACCTGATAATTGAATCTTGGGATCGGTCGTCTTGGACAAAGGATGCTACTTTTCTAGACATGCAATCAGGCCTCTTTCTACTGCTTCTAATGCCATTACCGCCAGCCTTTGGAAGGGATTCCAATCAGTCGGAAATTTTTTTGCCATGTGCTTCTTCTCTGTAATCCATTCTCTGGCATCTAACATATTTGAGTGCTCCACATACTCAACTGGTTTATTAAAATTATACTTTCTACTGCACTCTACGAGCGGAGTGGCAACGGACGCGCCAACAGTAAGACGTGCATAAATGTTTGGCAACAACGGAAATACTTTTTGCCAAGGCAACCTCTCAGTCCGAACAGTAGGACGTGTATTGAATTACAGAGGTAGTCCTTCCAACAAACAGTTGGTAGCCGCCATTCCAAATACTCACAAAATATAGTGTATCTCGGCAGGGTCAAGTTTGGAGTGCGAGTGTTATCAGAAAAAAGATGGGCGAGGAGGCAATTTATAGAGCAGAAAGGAGGTGAAGGGAGGGGGAAATAGGCAGTGGAAAATGTGAGGGCAGATAAAAATAACAGAAAATAATAAACGCAGACTGGTGCTACAGCAATGACAATTTTTTTTTATTGAATCTTATTAATTCTCTGTCTTAAAAACTGCGATCAGGATCTACATAAATAGAATTAAAAACTAAACTAAACTAGAACTAAACTAATGTTTATTCAGCACAAACTGCTGTAACTGAAACAGTTGTTCATGCAAACTGCTTGCATGATGGAGACTAAACAAATAAACTGGAGAAATTAGAACTGCAGTTCTAACACTCTCCCTTAATATCTACCACTAACTACTTTAGTATTTACAATGCCTAAATTTTTTCTTAGATAATCAAAACTCTCTTTTGCTAATGCCTTTGTGAATATATCTACCAATTGGTCTTCAGATCTGCAAAACTCCAAATGGATTTATCCATTGTTCACTAACTCTCTAATAAATGAAATTTTGTATCAATGTGCTTGCTCCTCTTGTGAAAAACATGATTTTTTGATAATGCAATTGCTGATTTATTGTCATAAAACATTGGTGTTGACTCCTTCTGTGCTTGCAATAAATCTATCAATACTCTCCTCATCTAAATTGTTTGACATGTTGCTGATGTGGCTGCTACATACTCTGCTTCCGCAGATGAAAGTGTCACTATGGGTTGCTTTTTGGATGCCCATGTGATCACACCTATTCCAAAATGAAAGGCATGTCCAGAAGTACTCTTCTTGTCATCAATGCTACCTGTAAAATCACTATCAGTATAACCAATCAAACTTGCCAATGTGAGTCTTTTGGTGACTCCATGAATCTAGAGATTAAGCTAACCCCATACATGATATCTGGTCTTGTAGCTGTAAGATACATAAAACTACTAATTAGTCTTTTGAATGTTGTAGCAATTAGTGTAGGTGTTGATTTACAATTCAAAATCGTAAACCTCCTTAACACATCTTTTGCATATTTAGTTTGACAAATAAAAATTCTCTTCTCTGATTGTACAACTTCAATGCCTAAACAATACTTCATTAATCCCAAATCTGTCATCTCAAATTCTTTCTTCATTGCTGATTTAAATGTGTCTACAGACAAATTTCTAGTGAAAATCAAATCATCAACATACAAACACACAATCAAAATCTAACCTTCTTTGTTGATTTTTGTGTACAATGTAGGCTCACTATTGCTTCTGCCGAATCCATTGTTTGTCATGTATGAATCAATCATGTTATACCATGCTCTTGGGGCTTGCTTGAGACCATAGAGGGTCTTCTTCAATCTGTAGACTTTCTCTTCATGTCCATGCACTTCATAACCTAGTGGTTGTTTCACATACACTTCATCTAGAAAACTATTCAAAAAGACCGATTTGATATCCATTTGATATACTTTTCAATTATTTTGTGCAGCTATTGCTAAAACCATTCTAATATTATCAAGTCTAGCAACTGAAACAAATGTTTCATTATAATCAATTCCATGTTCTTGTGCAAAACCTTTTTCTACTAACCTTGCCTTGTGCTTTTCAATTTTACATTCTTAATTAAATTTGGTTTTATAAACCCATTTGACTCCTATGCAATCCTTACCTTTAGGTAGATTAATTATATCATATGTTTGGTTTCTCTCAATGGCATTCATCTCTTCATCCATTGCTTTTATCCAATGTTCCTCATTTACTACTTCATAATACATAGGATCATGAGAGAAAAAGGCAAAATTTGAACACAAATCGAACTTCTCTTCTTCTTGATCATAAATCTCATTCAACTTTCTCATTTTCTTACCTTTAAAATTTGATCTTAAATTGGCAAGAGTTAGATCTGATTCATCACTTACTTGTGAATTAGGAATAGGATGACAAGCATGACCAGATGATTCACCTTGTGCTAAGCTCCTAGGTGTTATTATTGGAGTGCTTGTTCTTGCTTGTGGAGAGAATTGATCACCTTGCAAATTTTGTTCTTCAGATTCTTCTTTATTTTGTGGAATTGGTGCTCTAATTGTGATGGTTTTATCAATGCTTCCATCCCATGCTTCTTCTTCCTTAAATTCTACATCTCTGTTAATAATCACTTTCTTTGTAATGGGGTTATACAACTTATAAGCCTTTGATTCTTCACTATAGCCAATAAAAATGCATTTGTCACCTCTATCATCAAGTTTTCTTCTCAATTTAGATGAAATAAAAGAATATGCAATACAACCAAAAATTTTGAAATGATGTACACTATGCTTCTTACCACTCTAAGCTTCTTGTGGAATTCGATCCTTGACACTCTTTGTTGGGCTTCTATTCAGAATATATACTACACATGTTATTGATTCTACCCAATATTCATTTGACAAATGTTTGGCCTTCAACATGCTTCTAGCCATCTCCATGATTGTTCTATTCTTCCTTTCTACTACACCATTCTACTATGGTGTGTACCTTGTAATCAGTTGGCTTTTAATGCCAAGATATCTGCAAAAATATTAAAATTTATTAGACATATATTCACATCCTCTATCTGATCTACGTACCTTGATGTAAAGGCCACTCTATTTTTCAACCATAACCTTGAATTCTTTAAATTTTTCAAAGACTTCAGACTTTTTTTTGAGAAAATATATCCAAGTCTTTCTACTAAAATCATCAATGAAGGTTAGAAAATAAGAACTACCTCCAAATGATGGAGTTCGCATTGGTCCACATAAATCACTATGGACTAGCTCCAATATTACCCTTGCTCTATATGAAGCTCCTACTGGAAAGCTCTCTCTATGCTATTTTGCTAGGATGCAACTCTCACATGAACTTCCTAGCTGCTCTATTGGTGGTAATGCCTTCACCATATTTTTTTTTAATAATAAATTCAAACCTCCAAAATGTAAATGTCCATACCTTAAATGCCATAGCCATGATTGGTCTAGATGCATGGTTTTAAAATGGGCTTCCTCTTCTCCTTGGATGCACTGAATTTGAAGAGGGAACAACCGATTCTTCGTCATCTCCACTTTTTCTATCAACCTGCCATTTGGAAATCTGTCTAGTATTGTGCAAACATTATCCATAAAAGATACTTTGTAACCTTTCTGTACTATCCAACACTCATAAGATTATGCTTTAGTCCAGGTACAAAATAAACGTTAGGAATAAATCTTCTTTCACCATTTTTTTGCCAAAACATTTATTACTTCTTTACCCATTACAGCCACTTTATTATCATTTACTAATTTCACTTCAGATTTTACGAAATCATCAAGACTAGCAAACAATTATTTATTCCCTGTCATATGGTTACTGCATCCACTATCTAAAAACTAAATATCTCTAGCAGTTTCTTGAGAAACATGACAAGTGAGGAATAAGCTTCTAGAATTAGAATTAGATTTATTTGTGTAATTATCATTTTGCTTATCCACATCTTGTTTCTTTCTGCATTCACTTGCATAATGTCCATATTTTTTGCAATAATAACACTAAATGTTAGATTTATCAAACCTCTATGAATTTTGCTGGAAGTGATTGTTGCCACGTCCTCTATTATTGTAGTTTTGATTATTTTTTTCACCTTGATCTGGATTGTTCCTTCCATTTTTGCCTCTGCCTCTTCCTCTGTGAAATGATACTTGAGACTTGAAAGCATTCTCAAAAGAAGTATTGTTATTCCTATTCATTATGGATTCATGTGTTAACAAAGATCTCATTAATTCATCTATTGATAACTATTCCAAATCTTTGGTTTCCTCAATAGCTACAACTATTGCATCAAATTTGTTGGGTAAACTACTGAGAATTTTTTCTATGATCTTCTAATCTATTATCGTTTCTCCATTAGATCTAATTTGATTCACAATATTCAATACTTGACCCATAAATTGGTCTACAGACTCCGAATCATTCATTTGCAAATTTTTAAAATTTCTCCTAAGAGATTGCAATTTAGCTACTTTCACCTTTGTGTTACCTTTATAGGTAGTCCCTAAGATTTTTCATGTTGACTTGGATCTCGTTACTGCTGCAACTCTAGAAAAAAATGGATTCATCCATTGCCTATTGGATTAGGAATAGAGCTTTTGAATCCTTTTTCTTGTTTTCTTTAAGCTATTATTTTTGTGCTCAAGTTAATCCCTGATGGGTAGCCTCATCCTGTGGTTCTAAAAAGCCATTTTCTACCAAATCCCAAACATCTTGTGAGAAAAAAAATATTCTCATTTTAATTGCCCAAAAATCATAATTCTTACCATTGAAAATAGGAATCTAGAGCTGAGAATGCTATTGTTTATTGCCATATCTCAAGCTAAACTTTTCAAAAAGGACAACTTATTTAAATTTCTACTCAGCAGCTAATTTGTGACTCTTTGACTTCTTCTACCAATGGCTATGCTGGGCCTCTGCCTAGGCACTCTACAGACTGTGTATAGATCAGTCTATAAAACCATGATCTTCTCTTGCTATGGGTTGTGACTCCCTTTGCCCTATCGGATGGTCTTGTTATGACTATTGGAGCAGACTTTTCCTTCTACTTCAATTCTGCATCGGCTCATTCAATCCTTACAATAATTTTCATTATTTTGTATTATTGTAGATGTGCATTGCTGATTGTTTATTAGCAACTTTGCCTTCTTCGACAGTCACGGTCTCTCCAAAATTCTTAATTGCTTTTGCAGCGTTTGCTACCTTTTCATTCTTCTGCAACTTGTTGTGACTCCATTTCTTATTATTATGGTCAATAACATGCTTCAACCTCAGCATCTTCTCCTCTTCTACCAACAAGAACTGTGATGGGGGTGTAAATGCTTTTGTGTGATTTTTTGGCTACATTTTAATAGCTGGCTCTCCCTTCAGCAAAAATATTTGTAGGCCTTCCTTTCATGTCTACCCCTAGGCTTGAGTGGGCTTTTCAAGATCATATCCTTACATCTCTGATACCATTTTGTGAGAGAAGATAAAAATAACAAAAAATAATATACGTAAACTGGTGCTGTAGCAATGATAATTTTTTTAATTGAATCTTATTAATTCTCTATCTTAACAACTGTGATCAGGATCTACATAAATAGAATTAAAAAATAAACTGAATTGGAACTAAACTAATGTTTATTCAGCACTAACTGCTATAACTGAAATAGTTGTTCATGTAAACAGCTTGCATGATGAAGACTAAACAAGTAAACTAGAGAAATTAGAACTACAGTTCTAACAAAAAATGACTATATAGATAGAGATATCAACTTTGGAGGATGAGTGTTGTGGGAAAGATAGCTAAAATAAAGAGAAGAGAAGGTGACTTCGAGGGTTTAGACAACTACTGGCACTGTTAACACACTAGAAAATAGGCAATGGAATGAGATGTTTGAAAATGTTAGTTTCAGACATAGGATGACTTTTTTCTATTGAAAATAAGCAACAGAATTTGACGTTTGGTAATTACCTTCTAAATCTCCAAAAAGTTAAAGGCTTTTCATGAGTTGCTAAGCACGTTATGATTGTAATAAAAAATTTATAAACCATTTCACGATTGACTATGAAATTCATCCCCTAGGTGGTGTGGATAATTTTGCTGTGCTGACAAAGAGACTAATCTAATGTTTAAGCACCCCTGCCAAATCCATGACCAACCGCTAGTGCCCAGACTTATATTTATTTAAATGTGGACCCATCATTAAATTTGAGGGTCAACCCCACCTATGATGAATTTTTTGGATGATGAATCTTTATTTCATGACATTTTGAGATGACAATTCTTTATTCAACATTAATATCATTTACCATTATATATATCTATTTTTTTAAATTTATTGATAGTCTATCTAATTCTACCTTACATTTCACAAATACGGTCATACAACCATGAAATTTAATCTCAGCGTGGACCTCTGAAATCCCCTTCCACATGGAATTAGAACTAGGTCAACTTTTATGAGTAGATCATCACCCAAGCAAAAGTTACCTCCCCTCGAGCAAATTTCACACTCTATTAAATAAAAAACATATATCTCACACACTACACAATTAAGTGTTGTCTAGCCAATTTTTTCTAAACAACTTAAGAAAAAGGAAGCGAGAATTTGACTTTTTAGCTATTTCCATTTTATGGCCTAACAAATTAAGCAACATGTGAGGGATTTGTCATGTGACGTCTCTGTGAAAGTCAAAATTTACAAATGCACACGTGCACATATATATGACAATGATGATAGTCACAACACTACCTCTATGAAAATAAAGGAACTAAAATAGCAATGATAAGATAACTCATAATTATAATTTCGCTTTTCTACTAAAGTTTTCTTGATATCTTTGAACATTTTAACTTGTTTGTCAATTTTCATTATTTGTTAGAGTTAATTCTGTGTTGTGGGTAAATTCTTTTTTAGAGCATTTTGAAAAGAATATGCTTCTTAAAAATATAGTTAGAATAATTTTTTTGAATAAAAACTTTAAATCGGATATAATAAAATAATTATTGATAACATCAATTTATTTATTTTTTAACAAGTAAAGTTGATAATTTATTATCTAAAACACTAAATAATCATATTATAAGAAATATTAAAGTTTAGAATAACTTGTTTTAAAGATGAAAAATATCTAAAGATATAAAAAAGATCATTATGTACAATCACCTATGTCCTTTTAGCAAACATAAATCTTCAAAAGGTATGTATGGTAGATTCAAGAAGATGCAAAGTAAACACTTAAAAGAATTAATAACAAGAAATGATATGTGGTCATCAATAGGTAGCTTGTAGAAAACAAGCTTCTGAGCAATGATATGATCCATTGTGTCAACTTTGGACTCTCAAATGACATTTCCAAGGTGTTGCCATTTATCTTCATTGAATTTACATTTCCACTTTGAATTGAGCCTTTGTTCTGAAGATAGTCCCATAATGAATTTATGATAAACAAATTTGAGTAGAAAATGGTTTAACCTATTGTCTTTAGATCACCTCTAGTCCTACACAAAGTTGCATTGAACCAAAGTGGACATCTTTGCAAGTAATGAATTATCCACTAATTAAAAATTTTCAATTACAACAGTCTTTTCAACATTCCTGTAGGTGAAACAAATTATTTAAAAGAGACTAATGTTTCCATTCACTACATGATAAGTTCCATAGATCTCCAAATTGACACATGCCTTTTCTGTAAAAGGTGTCTTCCTTTCAACCTTGATTGAAAAGCAATGAGTAATCCATTGATTTGAACATGTTTAGTCCACCAAATGGAGGAAGTGGGAAAGTTTAGACTGTGTCAACGGGAGTTCTCTTCCCATTGCAATTGCTCAAATTTTTCTTGCCACACTTTCCACATGCTATTAAATGGGGCATATGCCAAGAGTTTAAATTATTTAGCAAACACCAACTTGTCATGCATATGCACTTATTTCCATTAGCCTTTAAAAATAGTAGTGGAAACCCTATGGTGGACGTAATTTTCCATAGTTTAAAACCATGAAGATAACACATGATCCATTTAAAGATCAAACATTTACCTTGCATGCAAGGATCCATGATGCCAAGGCTAGCTTTGTCTTTCATCTGAATGCATTGGTTCTAGGATATGCCTTACATATGCTTGCTACCATCCAACTTGGCCCGAAATAATTTTTGGATATGTTTTATGAATTTATTGTAGCATGTTTACTATGGAGAGCAACATGAGGAGAAATAAACATGAGTTGTAAAAAAAAAATTGTTAGAAACTTCAATTATATCAAAAAAAGATATTAAATTTTGATCCTTAACATTCAAGTATTTTTTTAAATTTATTTAAAAAATAGTTCCACATGTGATGCAAGAGCATCTTAAGCAAACATGTAATCCTACACAACCCATTTTTGAAGCATGTGGATGAGGAAAAACAAGGGCATTAAAGGATGAAATGGAAGGTTGACCAAAGAAGTGTACAAAGAAACTCGTTGAGTGTACACATGGATGGTGCATACGATAGAATCAATCTATAGAGTCATGAGATCCATCTAAGTTGATAGTGCAAAGAAGGTAGATTCTTTCCTTACAAGAGCATGAAGGTTGAGTAAATAGAAGGTTATAATTTTGAGCAAGGCATGGAGTGTAAAAGAACCTGGAGACTTGGGGCATGAAAGGGTGCACATATAAAGGATGTTAGTGCTCATTGATAGGACACATGAAGGAAGAAGAATAAACTAGATGTGTAAGTACATAGAAAGGATAAAGGCACAAAGGACAGTCATGAGACACAGATAGGCACACAACAAAGGAGCCTTTATAATTATCTATTGGTGCATGCAGGAGAAAAAAGTAACAAATTGAGAAGGTTGGCATAGAGTGTATACAAGCCCATAAGCTATTAGAAATTAACAAGGTTGACTTGGATGCCATGTCATCTTGATAAAATGAAAAACCTACTAAAAACATAAGCATCAAGGTGTAAAAATCAAAGGTTAATGTCGATAGGTGATAAAATGAGGTCAGAGCAGTAATGAGTGTTGGTGAATAACTTAGTGGGAAGAAGTTTCTAGATCTTCCCAAGAAGTCACATAAATAGGGTCATCAACCCTACATTTATGGAGAAGACAACATAATATGAACTCTTCCAAAACTAAAGGAAAAGCTTGGCCAAGAGAGATAATCCTCTATGAGATTATAGATAGAGGAGGCAAGGTAGAAATAAGGTCTATAGCCTTAGGTGAGAGTGGGGATAGAGAGTGAGATTCAAGTCTAAGGACCAGATAAAAATCCATAGAGATCCATTATAAATCTAAAAAGTTTTTCCTTAAGAGAGCATGGAGAACTAATTTATAGTCCCTTATGTTCATCCTTAAAATTCTAAATGACCTACATTAATGACACCATTTACTAAATTGCATTTCCAAATAAAGTATCAAATTCAAAACATGACAAGTATAATAAACTTTGGGGTGAATTATGGCCCCCCTCAACCTCACAAAATGTCTCTAAAACACATTAGGAGCTCAAATGGGTATGTATTATCTTAAGCATTATTCACACTCATTGAGGCATTTTTGGAAGAAGGGTGTCCCCTTGGGATCACCAATGGCCACTAATGGTCACATAGAGCTCAAATCCTAAGTCCAAGGTAAGACATAAATTAATATTTTGAAAAATAGTTTTAGATATAATTTTAGTTAAAATTTGTTTTATTGTAATTATTTGTTGTAAGGGTTGAAAGGTAACATTCAAAAGAGTAGAGTAGGGAAAATAAAGGGGTCCTAGATATGCCATCTCACTTTAGGAATAAAGACAACTAGGATTTAAACATGGGCTTAAACTTTCTCCTTGTTCAACTCAGTTTGTATAAATAAAGTTTAATTTCAACATAAGAATCACCACCTAAGTGTCATCGATTTAACTCAAAATGGCCACCATTTTCACTTCAACCACCTTAGATCCTACCACCTTCTTTGACTATGAATTTTTTTATCCTTGACATAATCACCCTAAATTTTTACTTATAGGTGTAGATTCCACCTAAAAGACATTATATAATATCCCAAGGCCAACTGGAAGTAAAAATATAGACCCTAATGGCCATTGGTGTGATGGAAATAATCTTGGCCGCTCAGATCTACTGATAGTGCCATGGAAAAAAACTTAGGTTTGAAAGCCCTCCACTACCCTAACAAACATTAATTCAATTATGGATAGATATTTATTGATCAACCCCTTCTTTTTCATCTAAAAGCACACCCTAAACCTTCCTTGAAAGTGTTATATGTTTTATCTAATACGTAAGCTATTTTTGGGTCCAATATGCCACATATTGATCATAGTGGATTCACTCATGGTTTCATTCTACCAGATTCACAAAATCCTAAAATCCTAGAATTGAGATAATCTCTGACCCATACATGGGTGGATAAATGGTTCAAGAGGAGTTTGATGAGGTTACAAAATACAAGGCAATGAAATTACAAATTTAAAATAAAAAATAAATGTCAAAAATTTTATATATATATATATATATGGAGACAAATATGATATATTTTGGTTTGAGAGAAACTTAAAAAAATTAGTTTGAGAGAAACATAAAAAGAAAGGTTTTGATGGCTAGGTCACTATAATTTTAAACTAATAAAGTTGAAGAGATCAAGTGAATTAATAAGATATTCATGAAGTTACAAGATTTGTGGAATTATTGCATAAGAGCCATAAATTTATAGGTAAGATCTACATTAAAGTCATGTATGAGTATTTTTATATGTTCAAAATAAAAGGTTATAAATATTTTTAATAAAATTTATATTTTATTATACATATTTAGAAAAAATTGTACAAAGATTTTTTGAGACCTCAAATAATCTATGACAGAATATTTACGAAGATGATTTTCCCATGCGAAATTCTCCCTACTCATCCTCAAACTCTTCAATGAAAACCAAAGTTAAAAATTAATTGCTAAAAGAGGTTGATAGTTTGGTAATATATTTTAGCACCATAAAATAATGCCTAAAAAAATGAGTAATAACAGGGAAAAGAAATTATTTAAAAGAAAATGATTCTTGCTTGACAAGTCAAGGTTGAGGTTAGAAGTTGTAAAGTCAAAAGATAATTTATAAACCATGAAACCAAGATGTTCACAAGGATGCCAAGTTATCGATCAATCATTCCACTCAGACACTAAAGTTGATAATATTCAATAAGTGTTAAGGGTGGCCAAGAGTATATTGATTGTTACAACTAAAATCCTATTAATTTAATAAAGTCTAATATTAACTTACCTATAACTTTTTATAGACATATGAGATGAATAAATATATTTAACAAATAACTTGCTCATTATCAACTCCACTTAAATCAAAAAAACATTTATCTAATTTAATATTGGTAGAATATCATGCCAAAAATAATTAACTAATACATATAATAAATAATAAATCATTTAAATTAATAAAATTAATAAATTAAATTATAATATATCAAAAGAGTGGAGAGATAATCCTAACTACAAGATTAAACTCAACATAGCTCCCATCTAAAAAAAACCTTAGGATTGCACTTGAAGCTCTAGGATGGGATTATAAGAAAGTTATTACCCTTTATTCTTATCTCATTTTTCAAGAAAACAAATGTGGAGGTGGAGAGAAAGGATAAGCATAATCCATATTTTTATCTTTTCATCTTACTTTATGTGTAATGATTTATCTTTGTATAATATTTCACTTACAAATTTAGTTTTGTATATTGTTTGTTAGTTTTTTTGCTCTGTTCTTTTCTATTTAAGTTTATTTTCAAAGTTAAGATAGTATGTTTTATTAATTAATTTTTTTGAAAATAGATTAGTTATTAAAATATGTTTATAATTTTTTTTTATTGTTAATATAAATAATATAGAGAAGGCTATGATAATTGATTTTTTTTTATCATTTTTTCTTGATTTTCTCTTAGTAAAATGAATTGATGGTTTCTTAACATCAACAGATTAATGAGAATTTATAGAATTATTATATTATCATATACTTTCCAAATAAATTTTTAAACTTATTTTAATGTCATTCTTATTATTATCTATAATAATAATCACAATACACTAATTGAAGACCTTTTAAATAAACATAATCCAAAAAAAAAAAACGATGTTATTACCAAATACAATGCAAATAAACCTTAAAAATCTAGTAATGGCTATACGTGAAGAAGATTTGACAAGACAACATAAAAATCCTAACAGCACGTTTCTCAAGACCACTAAATCTAAAAATAAACTATTTCACATGAAGATGTTTTCTAAATTATGATTGTGCTAATATATAATAGAGTTCAAGTTCTACAATTTATGCTACCATGTTTAGTTGAATTTCTAATAATGTCACCAATAGAAGGAAATGCATCTCGTAATATTTTACGAACTTAATGACATGACGTCAATATTCGGAACAACAGTCGCCGACATGGTCTTAGTCTGTACGAATAAGAGGGGAGAGTGACTGACTGTAGGAATCTTTATCAGCGCACTGTAGAGTCGTGTATACACTATGGTTATGGACACAACATATAGTTTCTTTAAGAGTCTTTTGCACAATTTTTTGATTCACTGTTAATATTTATTTTTAATTTTTTTTTTTTCAATTTTAATTTTAGAAGTGTAAATAGATTATTCTATTCTGTAACTTTGAATTGTCGTACCAGAAATATGTCAACGACTTAATTTTGGATATATATATATATATATATATATATATATATTGCAGTTTTATTAATTTAATATGATTATTATTACAGATTAATTAGTATAGATATCTTAAAAATATCTATGTAAAATATGTTGAGAAATATCAATCTTAAGATTTTTATTCTAGATTTTTGATATACCACATCAATTAATAATTTCGTTGTTCTCTATCAATTTTTCTTTGACTAGAGACAAATGACATCATTTAATCTACACTCTTATGTCAGGGTTGAAAAAGTCTTTTTGAAAAAAACAACGGACTTCAAAGTCCACCGTATGGCCAAGATATTATAATTTTTTGATTGACTTCTCTAATAAAAAAAGAAAAAACTTTTAAGTGAAAGACAAATAATATCAAATTTAAGGTTAAATTTTTCTATGACAACCAAATAGACATCACATTTAAAATCAAACATAATTATAAACAACTCACTTCATTACAAACCTTTATTACTATTATAGAACATCTATCTACATAACAAATATAAATATGTTAACTAAATTTATTTAAAAATATACTAATAAAAATCAGTCTCGAAGTTCTTATAAATCCTTATTCGATTTCAGAGGTAGGTGATCCAAGTTAAACTACCATCTAAGAAATACAAATCACTAGTGAAACCACTACTGATCTTGTCATTCCTCATCTTCTGCCATGTCGAACCCACAACTCTATGGTAACAATTTCTTCTCATCTACATGTAAACAAATAACGTGGCATACAAAATCCTTATTCGATTTCAGAAGTAGGTGCTCCAAGTTAAACTGCCATCTAAGAAATATAAATCACTAGTGAAACCACTACTAATCTTATCAATCTGATCTTCTGCCATGTTGAACCCACAACAACTCTATGGTAACAATTCCCTCATATCTGTGTGTAAACAAATAACGTGGCATACATAGTGACTTGTAAATATCAATAATAATTAAAAAAAAAAAAAAAAACGCAAAACTGTCGAGCCATAAATCCACTAATTATATCATATAACTGCGTGCCATAAATCCATAACTTTTAAAGATGATAGGTTGAGGAGATTTATGTGACATTGTATTGTTGGTGGATGGTATGTGAAATTGTATTATTGGTGGATGGCATAGTTTGTGATTATAGTTTAAGAGTTTTAAATGTACATTGTTATTCAATTTAATTTTATCATAATAATCATCATTGTTATTATCTTTCTTTTTTTTTTGGTTAATGTAGGGAGATAGAAGTAGAATTTGTAATGTTTGTTGTTGTTTGGTTAATATAATGTATTTTGTTTGATAGTTGTATAAATATTTATATATTTTTTATTTTCATAATTTTTTTAAAAAAAACTGATATCTAATAGTTAATGTTATTGTACATTTTATGTAATGCAGTGTATTTTAGTGAATTAGAACGCTATTTAAAATATATCTAAAATTTAATGAGATTCCAAACAAACAAAATATAATATATTAATAATTTATCACAATTATTCAAATATATATAGATTTATTTTTATATAAAAAAGATTAAATATTATATAATATATTAAGACTAATTCCTACTTTAGTTTTGTCATTTATAATGAATTTATAATATTAATATTCTAATTTAATAAATAAAATAAAATAAAATTATTGATATTACAAATATCTTCTTATTATATTATAAATAATTGTTTATTTATAAATTAATTTTATAAATATATATATATATATATATATATAAATATATATTTTTTATTTTATAATTAAATAATTGTAAATTAATATTTAAAAAATAATTTAAAATATAAAAATATTTTGTTCAAGCCTAAAAAACCAAAAAATGATTTAAAATAATTTTTGTTTAATTAATATAAAATTATTAATAAATTAAATAAAAATATTCAATATAAAACATATCTAATTTTTAAATTCATTACATAATTTTGAAATTTTTTTAATTAAAATATTATATACACAACCAAGAATGTATTTTTCTAGAACTACAAATACACAGCGGTGGTGCAGAACCAGTTTTTATAACACAGTTTAACTTTTATTTTCTATAAACACAGTTTACAAGGCTAGTAGATTAGTTAACTAAACCTCTCCCACTCATCTATTTATAATGAAATTAAAACCCTCACAAAATAATTTTTCGATTCGATGCCGTCAAATTTAAACTACTGTGAAATTGGCTTCCATGCAACTTAAAACATTAATGTAGTGCTCTTTTATTTTGCATCTCTATTATTACTTTTCATTTCTCTTGAAAGACATTAGACTCGTTTTTTTTTGTTTGTTTGTTTTTTTTTTTTTTTTGAAAAATAAATAAATTTGGAGTTTACTGTGTGGACGATGCTTTGCTTTTTCCGTGTCATTACGATGGATTGAATTGTTTTTATAGCTGAGGCGAACACAAATAAATTTGTACTTGAGTATAAATTTGTACTTGAGGAAGACGATGTATGTATGTTTAACAAAGTTCAAGCGTTTGGACCACAACCGTATTGGTACTTCGTTAAATCAACTGAAGCAAAGGTTCCTTTTTTTCTGGTTGACAGTTGAACCACCCCACGTGCAGAGAATTGTGCAATTAACAAAGCTAGGATGGAATTCGATGTGATGGCTTGTGATTAAAACCGTAATTTCCCCTTTTCATCTCATACGATCATCCAAAAATTTCCACCGTATTTTACAGTTAAAATGTGTAAATACGTTTATACGATCATCAATTTTACCATCTTTCCAGTTTTATAGTGTTGATTATTGATTCTATATATTTGTGAACACATAAGCACAACATTAGAAATAAGGACAAACGCTCAATTCTATTTAAGAGTATCTAAAAGAACATCACAACAAACATGATACCACAACAAATATCAAAATAAGAACAAGATGGTTAACACTTATAAGAAATTCTTAAAGATATTTTTAAATTTCTAGAAACTTATTTGGAATGTCTTCTAGGAACAATATACTAACAATTGAAGGCACACTTCTCAGTGAACTTATTCAATGAATTAGAGAAGATCACCTTTAAATTGTTGAATATGTTAATTTTAGTATGCCACTAGTGGAAAACCTTCAACGTGCAATGCAAGACATAATTTGAGCATATTGAAATTTGGAGTTCATTTCTTAGTATTATGAGAAAGGAGTATCAACATTTTTTTAGTGACAAATCTTCATTAATCTACGAATATTCCATTTTTCGAATTCGACATTTGATGATTTTTATGGAGTGGTTGATAGGGCGGGATCACCTAAATTTTTGGGGTCAAAGTTAATTTCGAGAAGAGGTTCACCTACATTTGAATATAAATTTCCTCATATAAATGTAATTCGTCGATACCTTGAAAGTCAATCATTAAGAATTCGCCATATACCATCGGACAACTTTAGGAATTTTTTTGGTGGTTTTTAATTTAGGTCCCAAGAGAGCTTCAAGAATCAACAATTTCTAGCAAGGTATGTAATGATAGCCTACGGGGATTTGAATACAGTCTACCGCTGCTCAACGGTAGCATGTAGGTGGATGACGGAAGGTTGCAAGTGGATGTCAACAGTCTATGGATGAACACCAATAGTCTACAGGTGACCACCGGTTGTTTGCTATCAGATGCTGGTAGGATACTATTGGGAAATCTCAAAAACATAAAATCTTAGAATGTGGTGAGAGCATGGCTCGAACACATAATCTTAAGATGTTTTGTTAAATAATAATCGCACATGCATAGAAGTATGGTAAATAATAATCCCACATGCATGCCTAGGCACCTTCTCATTAGCGAGAGACACTATAAATACTCTAGACTCAACCTTTAATATTCTCGAAGCTACGTGGTGAGCATATAGTGTTGGCATCTTTCTACATAATGATGGTGACCACCTGTACTATGTTGGCAATCGTCAACATGATATGGACGAGCACCAACACCATGCAAATGAATGCCAACATGATGTAGATGAACATAGATGATTTGACATCCATCAACATGTCACAGGTGTCTATTTACCTTACACAGACATCCATCTACATAGTGCTGACATTCGCTTGCACCATTCTAGTAATCACTTACATGATGTTGGCATCTACTCACACCATGCTAATAGTCAACTATATTGTGCAGGCATCTATCTACATAGTGCCTACATCCATCCACATCATGTCAATGTTCATCTAACATGTATTGTTGCTCACCTGAATCACATAAACATTTACCTATGTGCTACCGTTGTTCATCTACATCAAGCTAGCATTTCCCTATGATATGCTATCATTCACCTGTGCCATATCATTATTCATTTGTAAGGGTCAGATAAACCTGGCAGGCCTTGTGCTATTCATCGCTTGGCATAGCATGATTTACCTATTCAATGATATGCCTTCTAAACTGATTCACCACCATTGCGAATCCAATTCACCTCAAGACTCCATAGATTTTTTATATGGCCCACTAAAATGAACCCTAAAGAGTATTAACATCCTCAAGTGCTATGAGGATGAGTATGTGAAATTTTAGCTTACTTGCACCAACATAAGAAGTAGTTGGTCCAAAGTTACATAAATGAGTTTTATAACTACATTGTGCATCTACGCGAGAACACAACAAAGCCACATAAGGTGTTGAAGTTTATCAATGGAGTCTTAAACCTTATATCTATGCCAAGATGGATATTTTGACCTCTACCATGTTGGAAAATCCATATCACAACACTGATAAGATAGAGACAAATTAAAATATATAAGCATAAGTTCTCTTCATCATCTAGTGCCACGTGCAAGAGCCAACCCATGTCCTGTGCACCATTAAAACTTCATCCGTAGGAGTAGAATATGCCACATAAAGGAGATTAGAAGAAATCAACTACACAACAACATAAGGCTCCAATGCCTTTCACATCACACAAATAAAAGAAGAATCAAGGTGAAAAGTGGTGCCACTAACACCACATGAACTCACACATTGATGTTGAATGATGTAGACATTAATATTTGATTTTTTAGTATACATCAGGGTCTGCACAATAAGAAGGTACTAACCCAAATGTTACTTGCATAAGTGATAATAACGCTACCATCAACACTTTAGAAGAATCAGAACACCTCTTTCACATAACATGCTAGGTTAATAATTAACATATTCATGTTATCATCGATAATGGGAGACAAAATAAATTCTTTGTGTAAGATGGAGTCATGTGCCTAGGAATTTATACTAAAGCTCATCCTTGACCATACTCTCTAAGAAGGTTATGAAAAGGGAAATATATTAAGGTTTGATCACAATACACTTTCAAGTATGCAGTCATGCCTATGGAGGACACAATTAATTGTGACATCACATCATTAAAAGTTAAAAACATCTTATTTAGAAGGTTGTTTGTGTTCAACCATGATAGTACCTATCATCTAAGCCATAAATTGACCATTTATGTCAAATGCTACATCTTCAAACATATTGGAGTCACCTCCAATGACCAAAATCACTTTTTTCTCTAACAAACAATATTATAAACTCATTTCTCACTCATATAAAATTGTGTTACTCATAGTTCATCCCAAGATAATAACAATTTACTAAATAATAATTCATTGATAGTGCATTATGTTGTAAAATAACCACATCAACAACAAATTGAAATGTTACTATAACAATATAAAGATGTCTTTGAATAAATAAAGGATCTTCAAACACATTATTTGGTAAATCATTAGATCAATCTTTTCCTTAGATCCCTTCTTATGGACACTCCACTGTACCATAGGTTTATTTGTGAGAATAATAAAATATGATGTTCGATCTAAGACATTATTTATCAAGGAAAGATGAGGCTAAGATCTTCCCCTTGTGGTAACCCAATTTAATAAGATAGTGGTGCCTTTGAATAATTACATTCTTAATGGGTTATACATGTAACCCTTAATACCACAACCTTGATTCCTTAAACAACACATTGGTGCCTCTATAAAGCTATAAACTTAGTGGGTTACAATCGTAACCCTTACAATCAAAACCCTAACTCCTCAAACATAAATCAAGGTGTAGACACTAAAATATGCGATTAAGTATTGAATAATGATAAGCTTGAAATACATGTACCACATATGACTTGTGCACATAGATATGGTCCTAAATTTCCATCTCACCCTATCTTAGTGTTTTTTATGGGTCTGATCCTTCTTTATGCTATCACATACCTATAATAACCTTAGTGTCTATTTCAAACCTATATATTATCTTTCATAAACATGCCTATACAAACAATTTAGTCTTCTTGTGCATGGGCCACTACCATCAAACATGGTCAGTATTGGCAGTCGATAATGACTTGAGCCTGATGGTAATAATTCTCTTCCAATAACGATCAATTTTCAAATCTAAGGCATTCTTATGTGTTGGCATATGTGTTTTAAAATGGCACAACCACATCCTTTTGGTAATGAGATGCATCCAGAACCAACTAATTAACAATAAAAATGAGGGATGTGTCAATATAGATATTATTAAATGAATCAAAGGCTCCGATGAATCCAAAAAACATCCTTATACTATTTAAGTATTACATTCTTATATGCATATATTTTTTCACCTATTACAAAACTAAATATGAATCACTCTTCATAGTGAGCCTCTTAATACCAAAATAAAAAACATTGGTGATGGTTTATGACTAAAATGTTGAGAATTCAAACTATTAAAAAATTGATACTTGCCCATCATGAGAACCTATGCAACATACCCTGATCTATTTTATATCCATGCATCCATGTAGATCTACAAGCCACAAAATATTAGAGGATAATAGAATCCAATGATTCCATATTGTCAAACAAAATAATATTATTCAAATAATTAAATAATAGCCAATTATTTGTGTTATTCAGAGGATAGATCCTACCTTGATCTAATTCTAACCCCCATTGGAACTTTTCAATATAATTTCCCACAAAACACATTCTCTAAAAATGTAAAATAGATCTAAAAAATCCCCAATCTGAAATCTTGAGTCAAGCTTTCTCTCAACACAATATCAAACTTGCTCTCATAAATGATGAGCTCATTATAGATTATATTTTTTCAATCCATACATACACATTAAAATGTATCATAACAATATTAATGGTGCCTAACATGGGAAAAATAAATATTTGTATAAGCTACTTGATAGATTACCTTTCCATATCTATAACTTGGTCATTAGTAGACCAACATATCCTTATTGGTAGGCTTTTGGCCCTAAAATACAAACCAACTAGGCTACATCACTCGTAAAAAGTAGGTAAATACAATTGTATTCATCTTCCAACTTCTAATGTGCACCATCGATCATGTATGGAATAGAAGGCTCAATTTAGCAGGTGAATACATATCAACATAATAAAATTATATATACAAACCCTCCATAAAATTATTTATAAATAACTAATTTTAGTTAAACAATATGACATCCAATTATTATTTTTTTCCAAGTAATAAATCCTTTTAAAATATAAAATTTATTGAATTGTTAACACAAACATATTCACAATTTATTTAAGATATTCTAAATATAATTATATCCTCAAACACTTTTCATCTTATATATAATTTTATACATGTCTTATTTTACATAATTGATATAACATAACATTCAAAACACAATCGAAACCTTCCATTATGTGCATCCAAGAGATTATGTCAGATGTCATGATACATAATATGGGTCTAAAGTCTCCATGAGCTTGGTGGAAATATTAGGGATGGAAATATAAAACTCACTTTAATAATTAGTCTCCAAGTCTTATATATCAATTGGTGAGTACTTTCTCTCCACCATTAGATAAGTTAGTCATGTGATGGAATCATAATTAATCACTCAGGACCTAGATTACAGTACTTAACAAAAATTAGAATACAAAGCTTGAGCCAAATCTTGCTCACTTTCTTTAGTGCTTGATTAACCATGGTCTTCCTCTCAAGGAGAATCCCCTTTATATTGGGAATTCTCAACCCAACTATCTTGTTTGTTCTAGACCAAAATCCTTCAAACATCTCTTTTGGACTTACCCCAAAACCAATCCGCTTTGCACTAGATCAATAGCCTCTTTCATCCCTTTTATCTAAAACCAATCTCATTGCAAATGGCCTTATTTGGAGATAATGCTCAGTAACTAGCATATTTAACTCTTTTATGAAATTTCTCTAGGGATATCATATTATTTCAATTATGGAGAGCTAGAAACTTAGGTTTGTTTAATAATGAAGAGGCATCTTGTCCTTTTTCTATTAATGACAAGGGGGTTATTATATCTTCAAATTTTATACAAATAGAAGCATAAGTATAGAAGGTGGCTATAAAATTTTAACACTTGAGGGAGTTACTCTACCATTGAGGGAATTTTCCCTACACTATGAGCTACATCCCCCCAAACCACATAACATATGGATATCCTCCCTCAATGCACCATCAGTAGCGAATTCATTCGCATAGTCACATATAGTTATCCAATCCTTATCCTCATCAATGGGTTGTATTATTTCACCATTATATGTGAAGTCTAATTTTGGTTCATCTCAATGGATCTCCCCTATGCAAGGGAGTGGTCTAGTTGGTAGTGTTGCTTAGCAACCTCCTAGCTAGGGTATTATTATATCTTTTTCTTTCTCAGATCTTATTTTAGATGGTTAGATAACACCATATCCTTCTTCAAGTGAGCCTTCCTCTTGGAATTCCCAACCACCAAGGATGATCTTCCACATCTGCCTTCTAGGGCAGTGGTTTGTGCCTAGTTATCTATATTTTTTGTTTTGTTTAGTTGTTTGGTTATCTTATTGCCATGTGTTTTCTTACATTTATACTGATGTGAGTTGGTTTCTTTTGACCAACATGGAAAGTGGGTTGTGACCTTTTTTTGGCCACCATATTATTGTAACCATTTTATATTATTATTTTTGAGTAATAATAGTTATATTGATGCATTCTAATAGTAAAACATATTTGAAACTAAAATAAATATTAATAGACTAGGCAACATAAACAAGTGTGCTCATCCCACAAGTATAATCACCATTTGTTAGTACATATGACAAACATCAAATTTACTCAACCCTAATCAACTGGTCACTTTATATCATTTTATCCCTCTAAATATTTCTCCTAACCTATCTTCTGATTAATCATGTTACGTTATCCTTTGTTGTTAAAATGCATTAACTTCTACAATATTTTTCAATACAAGGAATGGCTATCGAGTTTACATGATGCATTATTTTACTATTATGTATGTTATAGACATACAGTATCATCCTAATAGCTGGGTATAGACATATATGCATACCATCTTACCAACTGGAAACATAAAGTGGTTTTTAAACAAATCAGACTCCTGCGACTCAACACAATATTGTGACTTGAACATGTGACCTTTTTGTTATGACTATAGATATTTATAACTGATCTACATCAAATTATATGCAACTAATTTTAACATATCATTAATATTTGATATTTTCCATGACATGTCAAACACGATAATATGTATAATAGTGTCATATTGACATTATATGTATAATGGTTCATCCACTAAACTAGATAGTCTCACCCCAACCTTGTTTTCATAGAGAAATAGACAATGAAACAATATAGTACATAAAATTGATGGAATTTAAAGGGAGGGACCATTTTTTTTCAATTGCTTAGTGGAAACAAAATAAATGCCAAAGCCAAAACTCTTTGTATCATAACATTGATGAAATCCTAAAAATTATTATTTCAGGCACATATTATGATTCATTGGTGATCACTTATTCCCAAGCAAGTATTGCATCATATCTATTTTCTATACAAGTAGAAATATGGTGAACATAGATGGTACCTAAAAGGATTCAGGCCATGGTCATGCTCAAACTGTTGTTATCTCTCTTTATCGACATAAATGCTAAATCTCTATATTAAGAGGTCAACACACCAAACAAAAAGTTGATTATGAGAAAATAAATAAATTAACATGTTTATTTTTATTTAAAATATGCCCAACTAATTTTTTTTTAATTTAAGATTATATATACAATGGTGTCCAAAACTCTTTATGTAATTTACCATGCGAGTTGAATGGAATTTTAATTTTAATTTTTAACAATTCATAATTCATAGATATCTAAATATATAAGACTGTTAGTATTTATGACCTCTTTGTTATGACTATATAGATTTACAACTGATATACAATGAATTATATGTAACTAATTTTAACATATCATTGATATTTTAAATAAAGTTGATATTTGATATGACATGTCAAATGAGATAATATGTATAATAGTGTCATATTGACATTATATGTATAATGTTGCATCCACTAAAGTAGATAGTCTCACCCCAACCTCATTTTCATAGGGAAATAGATAATGAAACAATATAGTACATAAAATTGATGGAGTATAAAGGGAGAATTATTGAGAACATTAATACATTTTTTTTCTACAATTGAATGATAATTAATTGTCTAAGAGACTCAAAAATCATATTATGATAAATATTAAAGGTCTAAACTAGCTTTTTTTAGAGACAACAAATATCTAAAGATATAAGAGATATCATTATGTGTAAATTCCCATGTCCTTTTAACAAGCATTCATCTTCAAAAGGTATGCATGATAGATTCTAGAATATTGTGGATTGAATAGTTAAGGGGATTAATAGCAAGAAATATCATGTTGTCACCAATAGGTATCTTGTAGAAAAGAAGCTTCCAAGCAATGATATGATCGATGGAGTCACCTTTGGACATCCAAATGACATTTCCAATGTGTTTCCATTTAGATTTATTGAATTTGAATTTTCACTTCAAATTGAGCCTTTGTTCCAAAGATGGCCCTAGAATGAGTTTTTGATAAACATATTTGAGCAAGAAATGGTCAAACTATTTATCCCTAAATTTAAATGTGGTATAGGGTTGAGAAAACACAATTATTTCAAGTACAAGGGTAATAAACTAATCTATAGTGGGCCAATTAATTGTAAACTCAAATAAATGAATATTCTGAAATATAATATTTAGATATGTTAAATATAAAAAGTATTAAATTTGAAAGATGTTCAATTGCTTTCAATACCAAAGAGAAAAGATACTTAGTTGGGATTACTATGCACAAACATATTAGGGCTGAAAATATGTGTAAAGTATGAAGAATCAATATTTTATATAAATCGTAAGATTATGAAAATTATACTTATGGAGCCATAGACACTATCATCAAAGCTAAACATTACCATCGAAACTAGTGTCTGACTATGACATAGGTGTCTAGTATGGAATAATGATTAGATCTAGATGCAACCAACTTCATTGTTTAAGGCTTTTTTCATCTTTATACTAATGTATTCAAATTTGGGATACAGGTTGTCATTCTTCATTGATTGATCAAACACTAGCTCTTCACCCATAGAATGAATTTACTAAAAATGGGTTAGTGGGCTCATGATATCGAGATGACCCTAAAAAATCCTTTATTAATAGGTGATGCCAACATAGATAATACTCCAAAGAAGGCCCAGAATTATGTAGTTCTCCCCTATATGTGAAAAAATGTGTGCACAATGGTGAAATATATTGTATGATGATGAATGTAGTGATCTATCCTGTAATTTGAAAATTATCACTTATGGACTACTCTTTGAATGCTTCAAACCTATACTATGACTACTCTTATGCTTGATATGAAAATAGGAAATAATAGCTTAGTTGTATAGTTGATTGATTTTGTTTTTATAGATGATGAATGAGAAGGATTATTCTTGTATTTATACCACACCTTTTTTTGAAAATATCTCCTGATGGGGTTCAATAATATAAATAGGCCAACCCATAGGTTTCAAATCATTTACAATTTAGATTACCTTTGGCAACTAGAAACTAGATAAGGTTCTAGATACTACCATCAATGATAGTGTCCCTCTATTGCTAGTAGTGTCCAGAGGGATAGGAAATAGGTGTAGATCTAAAACTCAAAGTGAAAGACATTTATCAAAATTTAAGCTTTATGTGTAGTATATGAACCCTGGATCATCATAATAATATGGGTCAGACTAAGAGATAAGTATTTAAGCAAAATGAGATGGTGAATGTGATCCTTTTGACAGTAAGAAGGTCTAGAATTGAAGGACAGAGCCCTGATTGACATTTATAGAATGTATAATACTAAGATGCTATAGTTATTTAAATTTAGTATTTACATTTAACCCCTTTGATATATTAATGTATAAGGATGAAATTACTAGTTTAAAAGAAATAAATGTGTACCTGGGTGTGTATAACACACATTTCATTTACGTGAGCCCACTTTGAGTGCTTTGGTGGTATATGAACTGTAACCAAGAGTATGTTATAGTATAAATCAATGCATATAATATATAATTTGAAATAATTAAAATTCTTGAAAATAAAGAGAGAAAAGAAGGAGTATACCTGTGTGTTGATGTAAGCATGTTGCCTCTTGATGTTTTGAGTTGGTAAAGATGCTTCCTTATGAAGCATTGGAGCTAGAAGAGGTTAAGACTTGATCCTTGGATATTTGAATATAGATATTGGAAGGTATTATGCCCTAAATCTAGTGCAAGGATGAGTTGTGGCATGGCTATTGAGATCATTATATCTCAAATTCACAACTCAAGTATAAATATACATAATCTCATGAGGGTGAAAGATTTAATCAAACCATCCAATAAACCTAGTGAGATTGCATAATTTAATCACTTCAATATATAAGTATGGTGACATTGAATGATTTCATCATTTCACCCTATAAAAGTAACCAACTTTTGATAAAAATGCTCAATAATAGTACATCTTGGTGTAATCAATGCATCCTAGTAACTAGTATAACTGGTAAGTTTTGAAATTTCTAGTGCAATAACATGGAATATGCACCTCTAATATGTATGAGCTAGAGTATATGTGTCATAAATATTTAAAAATTTATCTCAAATCTCTGCAAAATTAGTGCAATGTATAGGATTCTAAATTAATTATTTTTTACATCAAGGAGCTGAACTTGAATTTGTGCAATTGCGCAGGTCATGACTTTATTATATGCCCTCACTAAAGTCTAGAGAAAGTAAGTATGTAAGTTTGGAGGTCATGTTTTTATTACATCCCCCCACTAAAATCAAGGAACTATGAAAATTTGGAGGTCATGCTTCTATTACATGCCCCCACTGATATGCCATCCCCCCTTTTAAGGTAAGGGAAAATACAATCTAAAAGGTACATTACCTCAAAAGGATAAGGTAGTTGTATAATATATGTATAAATCATGTAGTGATCATGTAGATATATAGAGATAACATGTTGAAATAGATATATCAATTAGTTTCACAGTATGTGATCATATCAAGTCACAAAGAGGCATGATATCAATCATGGCAATGTCTAGAGAGTAATGATACAAGATCAGAAGATAATCAAGATCACACACAAGACTACTCAATATAATGAAAAATAATGGTATAAAGAGAATTAATATGAGGGGCATAGTCAAATACCACACGATCTAAAGCGATAACCTATATAAGTGTCCAATCCACATAGAACAACATATTAAAATTTCTAATCAACATACAATGATATATTTAAATGTCCAATAAACACATAATGACACAAGGGCCAATAAATAAGGAACATATTCAAATGTTCCACAAGGAAGATAATAGCAAGAAATAAAATATACTAAAAAAAGTGACAATGTAAATGAATTATAATCAACTATCATAAGCATATTATACTAGTCCTTGCATATGTGTCAGCAAAAAAAATTACGTAACATAGAGTATCAAGCACACTATGAAAGATATGAGTATGGATATAGACATGTGTAAGCATTTACATATAAGCTCAAACATGATAATATATAAATTATTTTAAAGTATATGTAAACATATCAGTCGTGACCAAATAAGCAAATGCCACCAACATATTATATGACACGGGTAGAGGATTTGTCCAACATTTTGAAATACATAGATCAAATTTTTGGGTATGCCTATATCACACACAAATATGCCTATAATATATGTATATATATAAATTAAATGATATGTTATCTACTAACATAAAAAAAACATAGATGCCAAGGATCTAATAAAACATGGGAATGTTGAATATTTTTGTATTATTTGAATGTTTGTGTATTTTTTTAATATTTAATTTTGTGGATTTTATGGAATATCTAATATAATTTATAAAAGAGCTTTATACAATGGAAAATTACCACTAGAAACCAATGTAATCATCAAGGTGTTGCCTCAGTGAAGGTTTTGTATCATGTGTATCATAGCCATATGTTGCATAATCAGTATCTTTGAGATCATACCAATATTTTGTATTATTAGGGTAATAATCATAAATGTAAAAATAATTTTAGGAGACATGTAACCTCTTGAGTTATTATTGAACTTATGATATATCATTTTGATCATCTGTGTATGAAAAACCCATTACACCATAGATTGGAGTTTAATATGTTCATCATTGTCAAAATGTTTCATCTCATTATGGAATAGAGAAGAGGCATGCATCTTTCCCTGAACACAAGGAAAAGATGTAAGTTGTGCCTTGATTTATTATTCCTCAAGGCATGAAATTTATATGATGTTTGGGTCTGTAGCAACCATATTTATATCATTTGAGTTTGTAGGCATGTTTTTATTTGAATATTCATTTTTTAGAAACCCAATTTTTATAATTATTTTCTTATCTAGAGCTTAATTTTATAAATTTTATTCTTGCTCTAAGTTTTGCCTTGCAAATGTTTTTGTTCCAAATTAATCATTGGTACACATATTTGTTGGTATGGAACTTGTGTTTTAGGAGAGGTACACATAATGTGATTGTGTTGCTTGATTGGTGTATCAATGATATGATTACCACTATCATTTATCTTTTATATTTTGTTCTTCAAGGTAAAAAAATAATTTGTATGATGCTTATGCATTCTATAATATGCATAATAGTATTTTGATCTCTTTATAGGATATAAAGGAGGGAATTAAATCACTTTGTTGTGAATATTTTTTTATTGAGATATCAATTAGAATCTTATTATCCTTTTATTCAATTTTTAAATCATTTTTTTAGATTCATTATGTTGTAGCTTGTCATTTGGATATGAAACCTTGTTGTGTATAACATTGCTAGATGAATATGTAAACACATGATTCACTTGTTTGACTTTATAGGTATATAATAATCTTATTTTCTAATGCTTTGATATTTGAACTGTAATTATTTTATAAATTTTCTATTAACTTTATCATAAGAATGATTTGATAATTAAGGGTTTCATAAGCATAAAATCTAGGTACTTCAGTTTGAATATGCAAACACACCCCATCTAGAAGTGATGGTGTTTGAGTGTTGTCAATGATGTCATGGTGAAATCTTGGAGGTGTCTTGGTGAGTGGATGAAGTGCTATGATACCCTGAGTGACAGTGTCAAAGAGTGCAATGTGCTTGTTCTAGTGTGTTTGAAGTTGGCTTGGTTGATATTCAGTTTTGTCATGGTTAGATGTGCTCAAGGATGAGTATGAAGTATTGAGTATGTGCAAGGGGCCATATATGAGATTTTATATGATTTAGAGAGCTTGTGTGCATAAGTGAAATTCACCTAGATCATCATTGTTCTCATCTAGACATTTTGGGTCCAATGGTAGAAAATTTGAGTAGGTAGTTTGTTGACATCACCATTGCCACATATGGATGAGTTAGGGGGAGTTGGTCATAAAGTTGGGATCATATTGGTTCCTAGATGCTATGTTCTAATTCTTAGGTCATGCACCTAAGCATAGTCAAATATATGTGGGTGTAAATTTTGGATCTCAAGGATTTTGATAGTGTTTTTTATGCTCAAATAAAGATGAGTAAACATGTTCATGATTTTAGCATTTACATGCATGAAGGTTTTAGGAATAAATGGTCATGTGGGTTTGTCCAGTATTGGTCTCAATTGTTATGTGATAAATCTAAGGTCATGCACCTAAGTGAGACAAAATATATGCAATTGTAAAGTTGGGATCCCAGGCAGTTTGACATTGTTATCCCATACTTAGACAAATTTGCATGAGGAAAGAAAGAGTCGAGTAAGTAGTTTGATGGTGGATTATATCATACATGTGGATGTTTCAGGAGAAGTTGATCATATGGTTTTGTATAGTTTTATGCGTAGTCAATTTTTGCTAATTTTCAAGCTAAGTGCTGAAGTGTAACAAAATATATGCATGTTCAAAGTTGGCCTTCCAAACAAGTTTTTGACATAGTTGGCTTTGTGGTAGAAAAATCTTAATGAATATTTTAATGTCATTATATCTCATGCATGGGAGGGTTTCAAGACTAGTTTTTTATATGGTTATATTTCCTTATGTGAGGAGATCATATGATCCAAATTTGAGAACATGTGAGTGAGTGAGGCAAAATTTATGACTATGCAAAGTTAGCCTTCCAAGCATATTTCAATGGTCCCCATACTTAGTCTATTTTCAACAAAGATAAAGATCATGATAAAATGAAGATCGAATGGCTCATGGGAAATCATATAATTAAGATTTATTGTTCACATCAAGTCAAAGAGGTCAAAGTATTCATTGTTTAATGAAGGTAAAGATTGAGCTCCTTACAAAAAGATCAATGAAGCATGTTTGTTCCAAGGACTCAGGAAGCAATGAGATGAGGACAAGTGATCAATGGTTAATGGTATAAGTACTCAAAAATAATGTGAGGGTACCAAGTTTCATGATCATGGGGGTTATGAGAAAGATTAAATGATGAGCACTACATGATAAGGACCTGACTGATGTATAGAGATCGACAGTGCATGATGAGTCAACATTGCAAGATTGCACGAGATGAGCTCAACATGTTCAAGATTTAAAATTTGTCATTAGAAGACTATATGTTAAAGGTTGAGATTCATAAAATAATATTGATGATGTATGTTTAATCTAATCACCAAGGATGTGATATGCGAGCATAGTTTTTTAGGTTTAATTATGACCATTTGTATTTGAATATTTGAATTTACAAAGGAAAAATTAGTGCTTTGTATTTTGGCCATAACATTCAATCCAAGTAGAATTTTCTCATAAATTAAAAAAAAAATTGTAGAGGACTCCAAGGCACATTTGGAAATATTAATTTTAAGGTTTGAAAGTGTGTACAATCAAATGTATTGAGCTTCAAATTTGATTGCGTGTTTGTGTATATTCTAGAAGTAACTCGAGAAGGGTATTTGAGCTCATTCTAATGTTATTTTAGTATCTCATGATGAATTGGCTATTATGGAGTGTTTTAGACTCCATGAAGATGATCTATGTACATTAATAAGGTTTGATCAATTGTATGCAATATAACAAAGGTTTAGAAGTTGATTATGTGTTCATTCATAGTGATTGTGTGCATAGAATATTTCAGCAAATTGTGATTAAAAAAAGGGTAATGTGATGGATATGGACACTTAATCATGTTTAATGGGTCCATGCATTTGGAAAGTGATCTTATGTTTTAGTCTTCTCAGATAAGTGTCAAAGAGCTGAATGGGTCTCCACAATACCCAAAAGTGAGTTAGGTTAATTTGAAAGTGGATTATGCTTAAGTGTGACACATGAAAGATGCCTTAAGGGTGAATACATATTTTATGTCCGATTAAGGTGTTGATAATTCATGATATCTCTATATATAGTGAAATCAAATATGATGATTTCTAGGCACGTAAAAGACTTGTGAGAGAGACTTATGGAAGGTGGATGTGAGAGTTATGGAGCGAAGGAGAGGTAGATTGCCCAGTTGGATGAGTTGATAAGTAGATTAGATTGATGACTAGGTGTATGACCTATAGGTCATATTTTTCATTTCAAAAACGTGCTCTTGCATATTGAGGATATGTAAAGAGAATTGAGTGTGCATATGAGGCCTATTTGAGATAGAGAGGAAGTTTGTTCAGGGCTTATATAAATAGAGATCCATCATCCAATGTTGACGACATCATTTATAAGGTGGAGGTGTTGAAAGGAGGGTCTAAAATACTTGGTCTTCCTTAGGGAAATTACTCTTTGTGAAATAGGTGTTTTATTAAATACTTTTGGTCAAGAGGAAATGATTAAGGTTTGTTTGTCTAAAAGAGTTGACCAGTCTCTTGTTTGTAATTTATTATAGGAGAGTAGTCCATGTGTCACAAAATTGAGAGTGGGTTTTATTATCCATGAGGGTTTATCATAGGAACTATGTGTTATGTTTTTTTATTATTGTGTATGCATTAAATAAATGAGCTCTCTTGTTGATGTTGCTTGATCAAGTTGATATATGTTATTTGTTTAATAGTTTGAAAGGATTGGAATTAAAAGTCAAATATATGGGCTCACTAATTCACCCCTTCTCTATGATTATATCTCTAATAATTGATATTAGATCAGGTCCTTTGGTAAAGGCTTAACATCTTAAAGGTCATCCAAGGTACTATATGGGCAGTCATCAAGGAGGTTTATCTACTAAGCAAGCATCGATGTTCAATGGATCCAATTATAGTTTATAGAGTGCAAGGATGAGGACATACATTACGTCCCTAGGTTTTGATGTATGGAAATATGTTGTGGATGGTTATGTTGGTCCTACTACTCATCCATCTAGTGTTGTAGACAAAAATTTATTTGAGAACAATTCTAAGGCAATGAATGTGATCATTTGTGGTTTTTCAGAGACTAAATACACCAAGGTAATCCATTGTAAATATGATAAAGAGATATGGGAAAAAATGAAAATAATTTATGAAGATGATTTAAAGGTCAATCTTACCAAGTTTCACACTCACATAAGGCAATTTGAAAGTCTCAAAAATGAAGGAAGAAGATTCTGTGGCATCTTTTCTGTAGAGAGTTGATGAGATTGTGAACATCATCAGAGGTTTTGGAGAGAACCTTGAAGAGGCTATTATTTTTCAAGAGTTTTTAAGGTCTTTATACCCTTAAGTTTGATCTAAAATTATTTTACATAGAAGAAATTTATGATCTTTCAATTGAAGATGAACCAATTGCATGGCACCTTTACTACCTATGAGATGAGGAAGAATGATGATATACCACCAAATAAGGAAGAAACTTTCAAGACTCAAATGAAGACAAAGAAGAAGTTCCAAGGTAAGAAATCCAAAGAGGGTGAATTTTTTGATATAAATGAGGATGAACTAATTGCTTTAATGTTAAGAAAATTGAGAATAGGTTTAGGCAAGTATAAAGGTAAACTACCCCTCAAATGCTTCAATTGTGGTGAGATATGACATTTTGCTAATAAGTGCCCTCATAAGTATAAGAAAGATGATGATGAGGAGTATGATCAAGGTCATGATGATGGTAAAATATCATTTAGGTCTGATAAAAGTAAAAAGGGATTCAAAGGGTTTGGCAACAAGAAGTACTTCAAGGTCAAGAAGAGTCTCTACACCAAAGAAGATTATAGCTCATCAGATGAGAGTGAAGTTAGTGACTTAGAATATGATCCTGAAGATGATGGCCCTATTGAATATGAATCCCTATTCATGACTAAGGAAGGTAGGTTCTCACATCAAAAGGAGTCTACTTGTAGTGATTCAGATCATGATGAAAATGAGGTAGACTATGAGACTAGTTTGATAAATGATCTTGAAAAGCTGAAGATTGAAAAGAAGATTAAAAAGAAGATGAAGTCTCAACTCAAATATTATGAGGAATAATATAGTATATTTGAGGCAAGAATGAATAAAGACACCAAAGAGAATGAAGATATGGTCAAGCATCTTAGTTATCAATTGTAAATTCTATCTACAAGCCTAAAGGATAAATAAGATGATTACTCAAGGTATGCTTCTGAGATTATATCTTTGAAACATGAGTTAGAGAAGTCTTCAATCAAGGTGAAATCATTTTTCAAGTTTGATAAGGGTTATAATTATCTTGATGATCTCCTAAAGATTCAAAAGTTAGCTAGTGATAGATCTTGATTGGGTTCTAATGGAGAGCCCAAAGTTGCATCTTAAGTTGACATGAGTGTTAATGAGATTAAGGTGGATAATATTTTAAATATAAATCATTAGACAAGGAATAAAACTACTCGTATAATGAAGACAAATTAGATCAGACAACCAAATGCTATGAGGTATGCAAATTTCAATGGTTACTGATATACTTGTAATCAATTTGGCCATAGAGCTAGAGAATGTAGAAGACCTATTAAAAATGAGTTTTCATAGGACTATGATGGGGGTAATTGGTCAAAATGTGTGAGAAAGGTTAAGTGCTTAAACTATTGTAAGGAAGGACACTTTTCCAAGCATTATCCAAATAAGGAAAGGCAAGGTAAGTCTTCTTCAAAAAGAGTAGTTTGTTTCAGTTGTCATGGCATTGGACACATTAATAGTTTTTATCCAAACAAGGTAAGATAAGATAAGTTTCCATCAAGGAGTATGGTTTACTAAAACTATGAACAAAGAGGTCATATTTATAGATTTTATAAGCAAAGGCCATTAAGTTAGAATAGATTTTATCAGGATCCTAAAGTGCAAGATAGAAGGCAAGTGAACTCATGGAGACTAAAAGTGGTAAGTAAGAATTATGATGAGTCTATAGGTCCTAATAATTTATTTTATATGGTGGATAATGTTACAAAATTTGAAGAGTGTCAAGGGCTCTCATTGGCTATTCATGTTGTGAATGAAGAGACCAAGCTAAAGGACAAGACTAAGGTACTGGTTGAGGCTAGTTATGAGCTAAGTATAGATCCATATGGACATCTTGTTATTATTGAGCATGTTTCATGTAGATAAAATAAATTTTCTATTCCTAGTAATGAGGTTTTAAGCTGCAAGGTTGATTATTCAGATGAAAAGGTATGTCAAGATTTCATAGTTGCTCCATGTGTTATCAATTATATCTTCAAAGAAAAGGAGCGAGATAGATAAAAATAACCAATTATCATAATTTAGAATAAGAAGAACAAGAGTAAGAAGTCTTATATCTATAATAATATTTTTGTGGTTATTAAGGAGATGTGGGCCACTCTTAATTTCACTTTGTTTTAAAGCATTGTACTGTAAATGATATCTCTATTTATGCTTCTTAAGAGACTCCTTTTAGTGGAAAATCAAGTGTTGTAGTGGTGTTATTCAAATGGTTATATGAGGCTAGAGTTGAGTTTTTTTTAGTTTAGATCAGGTATGCCCAAGTGGAAGATATGTTGTGGTAATGTTAGAATGATGTCATAGATATATATGGTCAGTCTATAGGGTCAAATTAAAGGTTTTCAAGTGACAAAAGAGGATTTGTGAGTCAAGAATATATTTTTGCATAGAAAGGTCTATTGACCTTATTATAACATGTTCTAGGTGGTTTAATGGTCTAAAGGAATGTTGAAGTCAAATTTGGAGATTTTTTATTTGCTCTCAAGCTTTCCAGTTTGTGTTCAAGAGTATGCAGATCCTAAAATGGGTTATAAGATGTATAGGTTCCATAAAAATTGAAAGATCAATTCTTGGTCCAAAAGTGTGTAATGGTTATCTCTAAGTGTACAATAAGTTTCAAAGGTGGAGGTTGAATGGAAGGTGTTGTGTTGACCTTGTTTGTTTTAAGATTCTAAGGTTTTATGCTCTACTAGAAAAGTGGATTGCCTTGTGAGTTGAGATCTAAGACTTATTAATATATTTAATGGGAAAAATGGGTTGTAAAATAAAGTTTCATAGAGATTTGAATATTTGTGTTTTTCAAGTTATTCATGTTTTTATCAAGATGGAGGCCTAATTAGCAAGATGGTTTGTGAAGGAAGTATATTGTAGAAGATGAGCTAGTTGTTCCAAATTGGTGTGATTGAGGGGGGATATGAGAGTGATATAGACATGAATTTTTAGGTCCTTAAGATGTGTCTACTAACATTTGTGGGCTCTACAAGTTTTAGATAGGGCTACAAGGAGTCTAGATAGGCCTAGTCTTGAAGATGTGGTTTTTGTTCAATTTATCCAAAAAAGTAATGTAGGAGTGTTTCAAGGTGATTTATTGGGTTATTTTATATCATTTTTCTTGTTTTGTGTGTGGCATGAAGTTCTATTGGTGGTCCTTGAGGTGGTTTGAGAGAGAAGGCTAATAAGCCTATATGGTGGTTCCTCATGCTATATGGATATCTGGAAATGCTTAAGTGGTGAAATGGATAAGATATCTTAAAGGGAGTCCCTCTTAGATTTTTATTGGTGAGTTTCATAAGATGTCAATGTTTTGTGTGTTCTATATTCAATGGTTGTAGTGTTCGGTTGAAGAAGAGTGTTGGCATAGAGCAAAAAGAAGTTGTCAAGATAAGAAGAGGTAGGCTCAAGGTAAGGGGGAGTTTATATCATCTTTATAATGTGTTCTTCTCCTATTGGTATTATTTTTAGGTCCTCAATATTAGTTGGTGCCAACTTTTTCATTGTGTCAAAGGGGGAGAAAGTTCCTATTGTGAGAGTGTTTGAGAAGAGAGAAGATAAGCTATATATTATTAGATGGTGTTTATTAACATCAATGACAAAGGGGGAGATTGTTTGAGAGTTGTAAATGATGTCATGATGATGTATTGGAGATGTCTTGATGAGTGGATGAAGTTCTTTGATAGCCTTAGTGACAATGACAAAGTGTCCAATGTTCTTTTCCTAGTGTGCTTGAAATTGGCTTGGTTGATCTTCAGATTTGGAATGGTTAGAGAAGCTTAGGGATGTGTATGAAGTATTGAGCATGTGAAAAGGGTCATATAAGATATTTTATATGCTTTAGAGAGATTGTTTGTATAATTATAATTCACCTAGATCATCATTGTTCTCATCTAGACATTTTGGGTCCAATGGCAGAAAATTTGATTAGGCAGTTCATTGATGTCACCATTGCCACGCATGGATGAGTCATGGGGAGTTGGTCATATGGTTGCAATAAAATTATTTTCTAGTTGATATGTTCTAATTATTAGGTCATATACCTAAGTGAAATTAAATATATCTAGGTGCAAATTTGAGTTCTTAGGGATTTTGATAGTGTTTTCTATGTTCAAATAGAGCTGAGTAAGCATGTTGATGATGTCAACATTCACACACATTAAGGTTTCAAGAGGAAATGGTCATATGGGTTTTTTTTAGTATTATTCCTAGTTCTTAGGCACTAAATCTCAGGTCATGTGCTTAATTGAGATAAAATATATGCAAGTGCAAATTTGGGCTCCTAGGCAGTTTGTCATTGTTTTCCCATACTTAGCCAAATTTGTATGAGAAAAGAAAGAGTCGAGTAAACAATTTGATGGAGACATATATCACACATATGTATGTTTCAAGAGAAGTTAATCATATGGGTTTGTTGAGTTTTTTTCATAGTTTATTTGTACTAATTTTTAGGTCAAGCGTCAAAGTACAACAAAAGATATGCATGTTCAATGTTTCCCTTTCAAACAAGTTTTTGACATAGTTGGCTCTATGGTAGAAAAATCTTAGTGAGTATTTTAATGTCATTATATATCACATGTGTGAGTGTTTTAGGATAATTTTTTTATATGGTTAGATTTTCCTATGTGAGGAAATCATATGGTCCAAATTTGAAAACATGCGAGTGAGAGAGGCAAAAGTTATGATTGTGCAAAGTCGGCCTTCCAAGCAAATTTCAATGGTCCCTGTACTTAGTCTATTTTACACAAAGATAAAGATCAATATCAAATTAAGATCTAATGGATCATGGGTAATAGTAAAATGAAGAGATATGGTGTGTATA
>JARHVA010004819.1:197500-207500 GCA_037957365.1 Torreya grandis | reverse complement strand
AATTTAGGCATAGTGAGATGATGAATGTGAGCCTTTTAGTAATGAAAATGTCTACAATTGAAAGGTAGAACTTTGATTGATATTTATCCAATGTACAAGAATGAGATGATCTATATATTTAGTTTAATATCTACACTAACCTATTATCATTAGACCATCTATATTCCTACATGGAGTTGCACTAAACCAAAGTGGACATCTTAACAAGGAATGAATTATCTACTAATCTAAAAATTTCAATTAAAATAGTCTTGTCAACGTCCTATAGGTGGAACAAATTATTTAAAAGAGTCCAATGTTTCTATTCCATTATAGATAAGATCCATAGATCTCCAAATCAATGCATGCCTTTTTCGTAAATGGTGTTTTCCTTTCAACCTCGATTAAAGAGCAAGGAGATATCCATTGATTCGAACATGTCTATTCTACCAAATGGAAGAATTAGGAATGTTTAGACTGTGTTGAAGGAAGTTATATTTCCATTCCAATAGCTTAAATTTTTATTTCCACACTTTCTACATACTATTAATAGCATAATAGGCCAAGAGTTATAAGTATTTATAAAATAACAAATTTTCATGTGTATGCACTTCTTTTCACTGAACTTTAAAAGTAGAATTGGAAACCCTATGGTGAACATAATTTTCCATGGTTCAGAACCATGAAGAACATATATGGTTCATTTAGAGATCAAACATTTACCTTGCATATAAGGATTCATGATGCTAAGACTAACTTTGTATTTAATATAAATGCATTGGTTCCAAGAGATGCCTTACATACCCTTGCTACCATCCCACTTGGCCTAGATGAATTTTTTGATAGGTTATATAATGTATTGTATCATGTTTTATATGGAAACTAGAATGAGGAATAATAAAAATGAGTTGTAAAAAATGAATTTTTATAAATTTAAATTGTTTCAAAAAAAGAAAGGAAATTTTATTCCCCCAACAGTTAATCATTTTTTGAAAATGATTAAAAATTAGCTCCACATTTGATGTAGGAGTATCCTAGGTGAACCTAAAATGCTTCTCAACCAAGTTTTGAAACATATAGATGAGTAATAACATGTGCACTAAATTAATAAATGGAAGTTTGACCAAATAAGTGCATGGGGAAACTCATTGAGCACATATGCAGATGGTACATAGAATAAAGTAAATTTATACATCTATGAGAGACATATAAGTATATATCATGAAGAAGGTAGCTGCACACATTAATAAAGCATGAGGATCAAGTAAATAAAGGGTTATAATTTTTACCAAGGCATGGAGTGTATGAGAACCTAGAAACTTGAGGTGAGAAAAGGTGCATAGATCAAGGACACTAGTGTTCATTGATAGGTCATATGAAGGAAGGAGAATAAAAATATGTGTGATGGGTACATAAGTTCACAAAAAGGATCGAGGTATAAAGGAAAATCATGAGATATGCGAAAACACATAACAAAATATCCCTCAAAAACATCAAGTGGTGCTCATGGAATCCATTATAGAAGAACAAAACAACAAACTAAGAAGGTTGGCACAGAGTGAAAATGAGCCCAAAAGCTACTATAATTCAATAAGGTTGACTTAGATGCTATGTCATCTTGATGAAATGATATACCCACTATAAATGTCAACATCAAGGTGGGAAACTCAAATTTAAATGGTGATAGGAGGGGAATGGATGCTAGAGCATTAATGAGGTTTGGTAAACCACTTGGCAGGAAAAAAATTCTAGTTGTTCCCAAGAGTTCTTATAATTAAGGAAGTCAACCCAAAATTTATGGAGAATCAATCAGAGAGAAAATCTACCAAAATTAAGGGTGAATCTTGACCAAAAAATATAACACTCTACCAAGTTATAGACAAAGGAGGCAAGGTAGAAAGAATAATTGTAGCCTTAGGTGAGAGTGAGGACAAAGAGTGAGATTCAAGTTTGACAATTGGATAAAGAGCCATAGAGATCCATTTTAAAGTTGAAAAGCTTTAAACACTTTGTAATATGAGAGGTAAATGGATAGTAGATGAGGATTTTGAGTTATATTATGTGTTTCTTGGTCCTTATCAGTTATGTGGCATAATACACCCTTTAGCTAGGAACCTTGCCCATGATTGCATCAGGTGGTATTAGAGCTAAGTTGAGTACCTTGAGAGAAAGCAGGTAAATAAAGAACATGATATTGGAAGTATAAAAAGAGAGTGTTATAGTGGTAAAGCTTTGTAGATGTTGACTATGAGGCAATCAATGGAAAGTGAACAAGTGGAAGAATCTAAGAAGAAATCTTAGAAGATGAACTATGTAGGGTCATGAATGAAATTTCATGGAAGTAGTTAATGAAGTCCAAATCAGCTATGTAGGATCACAATAGAGGGGACAAATAGAAGGAAGCATGAGAGTTATGGTAGATAAATAACCCACATTGACCAAGTAAGAAGAGTGATGCCCAGTAAGAAGGGTGTGGATGACATGCAAAGGACACATGAGGGTATCACTAAAAAGTGTATGAGATTAGAGGTAGGAATATAAATTTAGTGCATTCTAGGCAAAGAGTGACACATCTTACAACTAAAATCATTGGGTAGAAGGTTCAATTTATTGTTTTCCATTTAGTTTAATGTGTAGACAATAAGGATTAAAGAGGATGCCAATGCATAATGCCAAACGAATGATTGATTCAAAGTCAAAACTCATGGATATGCTGTAGGAGTTGGTCGTTGGAGTAAATACATTACATAAAAGATAAATATATGTCAAGAATAAAGTTTTGATGAAGAATCTCAAGAATAATAGGGAAGTACCTGTTGACACAGTGGAATGCACCCGGGGCAAGGAGGTTGAACTCCTACCTTTCCACACGCAACAATGGAAACTCCCCTCTCGCTTGTGGGACTGGCAAAGCTGGAGGGGAGAGTCTCTACGTAAGGGCTAGCTCCCTTTGATGCATCTGATTTGTTCTAGTAAGTGCTAACATATATATATATATATATATATATATATATATATATATATATATATATATATATATATATATATATATATATATATATATATATATATATATATATATATATATATATATATATATATATATATTGGGGGGATGAAAAGGGAGAAAGATTGAAGGAAAACAAACTAATCTAAGGGAGGTGATGCACCAAAATGATCTGACCTTCTCACACTCACACTTAAAATCAGACAAACACATACACTTCAAACTGGTAGAAGGACCAGGCTGCAATAAACTTGGCAGGGAGGCTTTAATGGAAAATACAAAAAATAGAGATTCACCAAAGGTGCTGTGAAATGCACACTGTATAGTAATTTCTTCTATTTTTGCTCTTCCAAATATAGCTCTCCTTGTCAGCTGTAGAAATGGCACCTTATAGACACTAGGTATGTTTGTGTTGAACCTGTGGAAGCATCAAGAAGCAATGACTAAACACAAACTAACACTTAGACATACACAGAGATATCTAACTAGAATAGAGGTAAAAAATGCATTTATTGATTCAGGTGAAAATTTTCCAGGGCTACGCCTTACAAATGTGGAAGATCCATTCTCAAATGAAAAGTCTCCAATATATAGAAGAAGAAAGGAGGTCTTTTGGTGCACTTTTTACAAGTGACCCATGTGCCTTACGAGCATTGAGAAGAGCAGGCCGATTAAACATCAATGTTGTGTTGGCCCTGGATCTGACTTTAAGCATTTTTTGACATAGGCCACATCGTTTCCCCATTAACTAAGATTGCTCCTTGAATGCACCTACAGGATTTGTCTGCTCATAAATGTGAAATGAAGAAAATGGGTCGCATGGTTGGCTGTTTGCACCTTTTAATGGTCAATTCACAGACACTGTTTCACCTACTGGAGTAATTTATTGAATCAATGCCTCCCTTCACCACTTAGACTATCTACCTGCTCCTACACTTGGCACTTTTGTCTTTTCCCTACCTTGTCTCTTTCTAGCTCTTTTGGCCTTCAGGCTATTCTGGGTGGGTCACTGCATTCCTTGGGCTCCTTTCATGGTTGGTGCTTGGGCATTAAAAACAATGGCTTTTTTACTGGCTTAAATTTGACGTTCCCTCACTCGTCATCGCTTGAAAAATAATGGCTAGTTCACCTTCTTAAGGTTGATGGCTTCTGGGACATCACCGTCCTTGGCAATTTCCTTCAGGATTTTCTGCTTAGTTCCTTTTCTGTGGGTTCCCTTCTATATTTCAAACTTTCTCATAAACAAAAATTTTGTAGGAATTGGCTGCCTCTAAATTTCTTTAGTCTTTCTTTCTTTGTGGCCTCTTTGAAGTGCCTTTACCTTTTGCAAGGGCTTATTGAACTTGGACTGCCCTCCATAAGGGCACCTGCCCTTCAGCTTTGGGGTACCTCATTAAATTGACCCTTTGAACCAATCACGTTGAACCTGCTCAATGGTTCAATGCTGCGTGTCGAGCTGATTAGACCAAAGGTAGTTGAACCATTTGTTGCTTGAACCAATACGGTTGAACCAAGCTATTGAACCAATCCATTGAATCATTTGATTAAACTGGTTCAATGATTTAATGTTATGTGTTGAGCTGATTGAAACAAGCCTTTAAACTTTTCTTGCTCACCTTAGCCATTGAACCTATGTGTTAAACTAGAGATTGAACTAAAGCTTGAAGTTGAAGCGATGGACTTGAAGTGGTGAACTAAGGCATGAACCAAGGCTGTGAACTGAAGTGATGGTTCAATAGTTTGAAAATGTCAACCTTCCTTGTAAATTTTCTTTAGATGAAGGCCCAAAAGAGCCTTGTAAACCCTAGCACTTTCTGAACTGATTCTTCATCTGCCAAGGATTACACCTGCTGAGTCCGTAGACAAACTCATGAAGTCTATAGAACCCTGCAGAGTCTGTAGAAAACCAAGCTCTGCAGAGTCCGTAGAAATGGATCTGTAGAGTTTGTAAAAATACTTGGACTTGTGTAAAAATCAAAAAATGAATTGGCCTTGAATAGTAGGGGAAGAAGGGGACCAATTTTTGGATTGTTGGGCAAAAATAGTCAACAAATTGGTGACTCCCAAGTGAAGCATGCCTGCTATGCTTAAAAGCTAGCTTCCTTAAAAATCCATTAGGCACGGGGTCAGATTGTAACTTAAAGATCAGTAATAGCTCTGATAAATCTAGAACCAATCTCGTAGATTCACCTCAAAGGGAAAATAAAAAACATACAGAAAGCTAAGAAAACTACTTGTGCAAATAGCACTTAGGGAAAACAGGGAAAGAAAATTGAAAGCAACCTACTATATACAGCTAACCAGGTATTTTTGATTCCCTCCTGGATCAAAGGGAAAGCTTCTTAAGTCCCCTCCCTGGCAAGGAAACTTATGGTGCCAGCCAAGTGGCTGGATAAAAAGGAGAGCTGGTGGCTTGATCCTCTTGCCTGCCACCTGAGTTGGCTTGTATTCGAGTGGATTAGATTGAAACATGCCTCCAATGTATACGTACTCAATTTTTTCTTGGAAGCTCACCTCTCGTTGGTTCTTTAGGCTGGTGTATCTCATCAAGAAATCAATGGTTGTTGGCTCATCACCATAAGCCTCTTGATATGCATCATTGACTAGCTTGTTCTCTTCTGCCTCATGCTTGGGTTCCATGACATGACCATCCTCCTTGATGATTTCAAAGAAAGTATATTCAAATTCACTGACCTCTTGAAGGGATAAATCTGAAGGCTTGCAACCCCTTTACAAACTTATTTGAGTCCCAATGCTGCCTTCTCCACTTTTAGCTAGCTCATAGCCCCCTTGAAGAATTGTGTAACCTACCCCCATAACTTCAAACAAATCACTCAAAGCATGGTAAATAAAGTGTCCATGCCCTTCCGCAACATCTTGCAAAATGAGAAAAGGGGCAGAAAACACTTCTTCATCATCAGAGATAGAGGCAAAAGCTTGTGACTTGTCTTCTTGTTCATCAAAGGGGTTGCTTATGGTGATCTCCTCCTCATCCACACTCATGAAGTCTCTTTGATTAGTCATGAACTGAGCATACTCCTCTTCACTAGCTTCCTTCCTGTCCCAAGATTCCACTGTTTGCTTCCAACTCATGATCTTAGGATTGGAACTCTTAGGTTGTGGAGCTAAAAGCTTCAAGCCTTTGCAAACTGAGGAACAGATGGTTGCTGAGTTCCAGGAGAATCAGCATCGGCAGCAGGACCGACGTCGGTAGAGACCAGTGCAGAAGGCCACCGGCGACGACAGGAAGTCGGCCGACGTCGGTAGAACCAGACAAGCAGGGACCGGCGTCGGTCGCCTATATGTTCCAGAACTGCTCATTTCACGGACAGTTAGTTAAGTGAATGAAGAGTTTGCATGTTGAGACCAGTTAGAGTCTTGGGCTGTGAGGATAATTGTCTAAATTAAGAGTCTAAGTTAGTGTTTGAGTTAGGGATCTATTTATAGACCCATTCGCATGTATTGTTAATGCATGAGATAGAAAGGAAGAGTTCCTTCTAGTTGTAAGATCATTGAGTTGTAGGTTATTGCAAGCTCATTGGGGATCTACATGTAAGTTTGGTCTTTGAATTGCAGGTTGCAGGTTCATGGGAGATCAACTTGAAGTGCTATGGAGTGCTTGGTGTATCGGCAGGGTTAATACTGACTGGTTGGTGAGGTGAACACCAATTCTGTGTGTGAGTTGGTTGTTGGGACCATTTTTTGTGTAGGAGAGTGTGTGTGAGAAGAATTACTGTACACTTGAGGTGTGGTGAACCTCTGTAAGGTGAAAGAGTGTGGTGGCTCTTTGTTGTATTCTTTTCTGTATAGTGTTAATACAAGATAGTGTATTGTCTCTCATATTCTGTGCTATTGGTGAATTCTAGTTACTTGTGTTTCTGGTTATTTCCGCATATTCAATTGCTTATATTTGGTAATCATACTGTGCTCTTTTTGAGGAGCAAGATCCTAACAGGTGGAATTAGAACATGTGTGTTTGTTCTTGGATTACCTCCACCCCCTAACAAGTGGTATCAGAGCTTTTAGTTGGGATACTAATAGATTAGTTTAGATCTGGGTAGTGTGTTTTGATTACAGGTTACTCATAGGGTTTCTGTTTGAGTGGGAGTTGAGCAATGGCAGAAAATAGTCAGCTACGAATGGAAAAGTTTAATGGCAAGAACTACCAATTATGGAGGATGCAGATTGAGGACTATCTGTATCAAAAAGATTTGTACTTACCGTTGGGTGGGGTTGCTAGGAAACCCTTGGATATGAAAGTGAAGAATGGGAGGTTCTTGATCGAAAGGCTCTAGGATCTATTATATTGAGTCTTGAATCATCTGTGATTTTCAGCCTATCACAGTGTAAGACAATGGTGGAGTTGATGAAATCTTTGGCAAATTTGTATGAAAAACCCTCGGCTTCTAATAAGGTATTTCTTATGAAGCGTTTATTTAATTTGCAAATGTTGGAAGGTGGATCTGTTCATAGACATCTTAGTGATTTCCATGGTTTGGTAAACCAGTTAAGTTCAGTCAATATTGTATTTGATGATGAAATTAGAGCTCTCTTAATCTTGTGTTCATTACCTGAAAGTTGGGAAGGTTTGGTAATGGCAGTTTCTAATACTGTGTCTCCTTCAAAAGTCTTAAAAGTGGATGATGTTGTGAGTGTGATCTTGAATGAAGAGATACGCAGGAAAAGCACAGGTGAATCATCTGGAGATGCTTTGAGTGTTGAAGGAAGAGGAAGGCCAAGAGAGAAGATAGAGCGTGGGAGATCAAGGTCGAAGACAGGCAGAAGATCCAAGTCCAGGTATGGCAGAATAACCTGCTGGAAATGTGGAAAGCAAGGGCACTTAAAGAGAGATTGCAGATCGGGTGAAGATCAGCATGAAGGACATGGAGAAGAAGCAGATGTTGCGGATTACGTTGCACAGGATGCTCTGGTATGTTCTTTGAATAGAGTAGATTCTTGGGTTTTAGATTCTGGTGCCTCTTTTCATGCATCTCCACATAGGGAATTTTTTCATGAGTATGTCCAGGGAGACTTTGGAGAAATTTGTGTAGGGGATGGTAATCCTTGTCAGATTGTTGGCAAAGGTAAAGTGAAGCTGAAATTGTAGACAGGTGACACATGGGTGTTAAAGGAGGTCATGCATGTCCAAGTTCTAAAGCGGAATTTGATTTCTGTTAGAAGTTTGGGTGATGAGGGTTGCACAGTAACTCTCATAGCGGACTCTTGGAAGGTTACCAAGGGTACACTTGTTGTAGCTAGAGGTAAGAAAGTAGGTACGCTTTATCTATCTACTTGTATTACTGATTCTCTTTCTGGGTTATCTACTTCAGTTGTAGATTCGGAGATGTGGCTTAATAGGCTTGGTCACATAGATAAGAAGGAGATGCTGGTTCTTGAGTCAAAGAGTATGCTTTTGGATTTGGAAGGCATGGATCGTGGTTTCTGTATGCAGAAGAAGAAGGTGACATTTCTTGAGGAATCCGATGTTAGTGACAAGAATAGGAAAGCCTTGGTTTTCAAGGAGAAGGTGACGGACAGAGTTCAGCACAAGATGCAGAGGAATTCTGAGCAGAGTAAGGGTGATTTGGACAAGGGTTTGATCTAAAAGGAGCTCACGGGAAAAAGTCAGGTCTCACTAGAAAAACACAGAGACCGACGTCGACAGGAAAACTGGCATCGATGTCCAGACAGGGACTGACATCGGCTATGTGCAGCCCGACGTCGGTGACTCGGGGTAGACAGAGACCGGCATCGGCCAGGGGAAACCGACGTCGGCAAGGAGGCAGTCGCAGGGAACCGACATCGATCGGCTATAGACTGAGATGTGACCGGCATCGGTTACTGAGATGAATTTTGGGTGGACAGCTAGTTGTCATGGAGTCTCAAGCACCCATATGGAGGACTGAAGGTGTAAGTAAGTTCTTAAATTTGTCATTTCCCTTCTTTACACTACTTGTTTCTCACTTATGGTATAGAACCAGGAAGTTGTTAAAGAAGTAGAACAGGTAGATCCAGGAAACAGTGGGAGCTTGGCATGGATGAGGATGTGATTCCTTGGAGGAGAACCAAACAAGTGTTTTGGGTAGAGTTGCCAGCTGGAAGTAAGCACTGAGAGACGAATGGATGTTCAGGATGAAGAAGAGCGAAAATGGATACGTGAGATGGAAGATCAGGGTATATGATCTTGTATTAGCTGCAGGGCAATGGAGGTTTGATCATTGTGTTTCTCTTTACCAGGTTGGATAATATTAGCTACATTATCCTATTTTTTGTATGATGTGCTTGTTGCAGGGTTACATATACAGGTATTGCTGAACTAAAGGTAATGCTAGTTCAGGTGTGTGTCATGGAGAATCTGGGAGCAATAAGATTCTTTGGCATGAGTGTGTTCTAGAGACATGGAGGTCTTGTTGACTTTGTTTCAGGATGATTGTGTGAAACTGGTTAGCACGCCGATGGTTGGACAGTTCATAGAACAGGTGTCTTGATTCACATAATGAGGTTGGGTGCATGGTATGTACTAAACCTGAGTTTTCCCAAGCAGTGGGAGTTGTCACAAGTTTGGAGTCAATCCGGGGAAGTAATATTGAAGGGCAGTTCAGTGGGACCAGCAGCAGGTGCACATGCTATGCAGGGTCAAGTTCTTTTTCTACATGGTTGTAGATGCGGATGTGGCAGGTAATTTGGTTGACAGGTTTTGCACTACAATATTTGTGGTGGTTGGTCTTCAAGAGTAATCTTGAGGAGGGATACAAAGCCAAGGGAACAAACTAGATGGAGTACAGGTACAGGTACAGGTTGCAGCTGTTTATCTCCAAGTGGGAGATTGTTAGGTTGTGGAGCTAAAAGCTTCAACCCTTTGCAAACTGAGGAACAGATGGTTGTTGAGTTCCAGGAGAACCAACGTCGGCAGCAGGACCGACGTCGGTAGAGCCCAGTGTAGAAGGCCACCGGCGATGGCAGGAAGTCGGCCGACGTCAGCAGAACCAGACAAGTAGGGACTGGCATCGGTCG